>PVJO010010084.1:0-66041 GCA_004026905.1 Hystrix cristata
ACAGGCTAATTTCTGGAGGGGTCTGCTGAGCCAAGGATGTGGTACAGCATCCTGGAGAAATGTTTCACCTGTGAATCCACATAACTTCACAGGAGCATTTCAGCAGGGACTGAGGGAGGTAGAAAATGAAATTCTAAGGAAGCCATGGAGGCAAGATAGAAAACTCAGAATAGGGCTGAGAGGTCCCAAATGAAGGAGCAGCTCCCACACAGAAGTGGCCTTCCTGATGATAAGTTCAATGGCTCTAGTTACCCGGGGGAGAAAGCACACAAATGCTTTTCTCCCCAGGTGCTGTGGGCCACATTGGAAAGGGAGATTGAACTTTATAAAATCCATAGAAGCTGCAGCTCTGTCCTTTGCTGAACTCAACAAAGCTCATCTCTTGAGATAAAAGTGGCCAGGTTTATAATTTTTAGGTACATATCCATTAGGAAGTGTAATTCACATCTAACAAATGCTTATTCCTCATAATTTAAAAAATGTTGTTCAAAGTTCATTTAGAAACTTCTTAGCATTAGCTTTTAAAAATGTTGTACCAAGTTATTTATTCAGGTTTTTTTCCCCATTGAGACTCATCACCCACAACGTCTCTTCCCCAAACCTCTTCCCAGTGTGCTGTAACTGGAGACTCCAGACTACATGTTTATAAAATGTCCTCCAGAGCCCCTCCTGGGTGTACCCAGAAGACCTCCTGAATGATGCCTGTCATCTTATCCTTCGTCTTGCTTCTAATAAGCCAGACAGCTGCTCATAGAAGGTTATTTAGGGCAACACGGAACAGCCAAGAGGAGCCTGGCCAGGACTGGCTCAGGACCAGACCAGCCCCGCGAGGTTGGCTGGGACAGTCCAGAGAATGAGTAAGACGCCTTAGCATTAACCAGCTATCTAGCTCAGCCGCGTTGCTGAGGGATCTGGAGTTTGAGGCAGAGGTACAAGAGCATGGAGAGAGTATTGAAACGTGATTTCTGGGCACTCGCTTCCTCCACTTAGAAGCAGGACGACCTCTGAAAGTTGGTAGACTTGAGGTGAGAAAGTAGAGGGAGGACGAAGAGAATCTTCTTTTTTTGTTTGAGACAGGGTCTTGCATGTAGTCCAGGTGGACCTTAAACTCACAGCCATCCTCTTGCCTCAGGCTCCCAAGAGCTGGGATTACAGGTGTGCACCACCACGCCCAACTGAGAATCTTACTCGTGAGATTTTTTTTCTGCCCAGCAGATCTGGATATTCTCTGCCCACCCTGGTTTAACCCTTTGCCTAAGTCAACGTAGGGCATTTCTTTGCTCTCTAACGCCCTGATGTCTAATCACACTGCCAATTATGTATGTCCTGTTATTTCTACCACCTAGGTGCCTTCTCTTCTGCCTAATATTTATTTTGTCCCAGATGCCACCCTTCCAGCGCAGGCCCTCCTCATGTCTTATCTCAAATGCCAGCGAGCCTCCTAACCCTAGTGACTCCTCTCTTAAACTACCTGTCACATGCCACCAGGCTTATCTTTCTGATACATCAATCTTTTCATGGCCCTCTGTATTCAAAATTTGAGATTCTTCATTTTTTTCATTTTTGCAATTTCATACTGTATAGTTTTGCAACATTCATGGATTCCCTGAGCCCGCTCTCCATGGATCTCCCAATTAACCCTATTCTACAGAATAAAACCAAACTTCTTCGCATACCACGTAGGTACTTACTACCTGTGTAGCTTAACCTCTTACTACTTCCTAGCTTACATTTTAGTCTTTTTTTGAGACAGGGTCTCACTACATAGTCCAGCTGCCCTTGAACTCATGGCAATCCCCCTACCTCAGCCTCCTAATTGCTGGGAGTATAGGCATGCACTACCACACCCAGCTCATTTAACTCTTTGTAATTCTGAATTGTCTACAGTTAGTTCTTGACCCTAACCTTTGTGCTATTCCTCCTGCCTAGACCACCCTTTCCCAAATGTTCTACGTGACAGATCTAAAGGGAACGTGTCCTTTGGTTCTCAGGATAATGCTGTCCTTTCTGACTTCCTTCTGGCAGGCTTATATGCTCTTGTCCTTGTTCTCACTGATTTTTGATCTTTGATCAAACCTCTTTTTAGGCATCAATATACCATAGTGTAATTCTCCACGTGTCTGGAGATCGTTTCAAGTCTTTTATCTTTGTGTTTCCAGACTCTGTATTGCTCGTGCTGTATTCCCGGTGCCCAGCACAGTGCCAGGAGCATGATATGTGTTCAGTCAATATTTGTCCAATGAGTGGTTGGATCTTCAATTTGATTTGGCACTAATACTATGTCAGCTGGAAAAAGAAAAAAAAAAAAAGACATTCCAGTCTTTTTTTATTCTATTCCACTCAAGCTAGTTTTGGATTATTGAACGGTATCATGACATTTAGTGTGGTGCTAAAGATTTTTCCAATTACTTGCTTCCCTAGTGCTTGCTAGTCTATGATATTGCTCCAGAAGGGTTTAAGAAGAGTGTGAACTGATTTTCGATTGAAGCAAAAAGATGTCCTGGGATATCTGAGAGAGGGCGGCTACAGGGGTATATAAGAAGCTGGTCCATCATGTCTCTAAAATACTAGATCCAGCTGGGCATGGTGGCTCGCCTGTAATCCCAGCACTTGGGAGGCTGAGGATGGAGGATCGCAGGCCAGCCTGGGCTACACAGGGAGGCCCTATCTCAAAAAAACCAAAACAAACAAAACGAAAAACAAGATACTAGATCCATCATGTCTCTAAGATCCACCCTGAGCTCCACACATTATGAGGTAGGACAGGAATGTCTCCCAGATCTCCCAGTGAGCCTGTGCTTAGTGTGGTATCTCTTCCTAGCATATGTAGTTCCTTAGTGCAGTATCAGCATTGTTCCTAATACAAAACACACATACGGGACACCCACTTCCTGTTGTATGTTGGGACGTGTTGGCTGCTCCACAGTGCTGCTACAAGACAGTTCTTGTCACTGACCACCTGCTAGAAAAGGGATTGATAGTCACCTGTGAAAAAAGAGAACAGCTCTGCTCTACATTTTAGTCCTAATTTTTCCTCCCAGTGGAAGCAGAGAGAGAAAAATTTACAGCATATTGTTAAATTCCCAACATAGCTTAGTACACAGCACTGCAGGAAATGGTCAGCACGTCCCTGTTGATTGACTGAGTGAATGCCAGAAGACCCCAGGAGGACGGATTCTCCGTGTTTCTGTACACAGTATGGCAGTGTGGCAGCCAGAGATTCACAACTGTGTAGCGCGCATTGGAATGAAGACCACTCAGATGACACGGAAAGGTTATGAGTGTGTGTGTGTATCTTAGAGAATCTGCCCTCCGATAATGTACATACTGTACTTGGGAATAAGCCATGACACATCAGGTTGCCAAACCGCAGTCATGTGTTTTTGGTTCAGTGCCCTCAAAGAAACTCCTGAACCAAGATGTCTAGATTCAATGCAAAAAGCAAGGAAAACCCTAGTGTATCCATTGGGATTCATATGGGATTGCGTCTTAGTGGGGTTAGCTTTGGCATTTTAGGACATGAATGGAAATCTCAACTTTCTGAGCGTACTAGCTATGTGACCTTGTTCTCTCCAAGCGTCAGTTTGTAAGTCTGTAAAGTATAGGCAACTCTTGTGGATGAGATTAAATGAGATGCTGTTTGACAAGTTCTTAACAGTGCATAGCACATGCTGAAGAAAATGCTTGCTTTTTTTTCAATGTTTGCTTTTATTGCTGTTATTGCTTTCCTTCAGATTGTTCTGGCAAGAAAAGGTCTTGGGAAAGGGATGATGTTTTGGGGACAAGGGAAATGAATGGGGTATCTGGAACTCCACTGACACAGAATACAATAAGCGGGAGTAGAGAGACCAGAGACTTGGATGAGAGGAGTGATCCCGCTTCAGAGCAAAACCTGAGAAAAGTCCTGACTGCCATCTTTAGCTAGATTAACTTCTAGGGGTGCCAGGGCTGCTTGTCGTAGGTGTAACCTCCCCTGACTTTTTTCTTTCCTCCTTGCAGGCATGAATGCTGCTGTCAGGGCTGTGGTTCGAGTTGGGATCTTTACTGGTGCCCGTGTCTTCTTTGTCCACGAGGTTGGCTCCCTACATAGTCATCTATCATTCTGTCTCTTTTCTCTGCTTATTCTCCTCCCACCTCCTTCCCATTTCCTCTCTCTTTACCTCCCAGTTACATTGCTGTTTATTTTTCCTCGGCTCCCCTGCACCAGTCACTCCTCCCTACTCGTGACTACAGTGATGATGCTGAGACCCAAATTTCTGTATGCTGAGTCTTCATGTTACCTGTTCACATTAAAGGAAGAAGAATCATTCTCTCTTCTCCTTGTACCTTCTCCCAACGAGAGAGAGAATCTGAAATGGGCGGTCTTTACAGTAAATTGACTATATCTGCTGGTTGAGCCCAGCAGGGAAGAGTCACACTATGCTTTTGAGTTTCCCTAACTTTCTGAGGGTGTAGCTCCTCCTCGGCTTTCTTCTCTCAGTTTCTTTTCATGCTTTGCCCACCATTCTTTCCGTAAAGCCTGTCTTCCCTTCTTGTCTCAGTTTTTATAATCTGGTAATAAGTCACATTTCTTGTCTTCCCCCTTCCCTATTCCCTTATTGTTATCAAAGCCACTGTTATCTAGTGTCCTGCCTCCCCCCACAAAGCAGGTTGGAGGAAATAGGATGAGCCAAAAATAAAAGAAATTAGGATTTAAACATCAGGAATGATAATCTGATGTTTCAAGAATGAGAGTAACTAAAACAGTGAAAACAGTGTGTTGAAAAAGCCAACAGCTCCTTCTGTGAACTACATTAGATGATCCTATCACCTCATGAACATGCAGGGGTGGCTCATAGGGAGTGACTTGATTCTCAGAGAGCCTCCACCCAAGGATCCTGTCTCAGTCCTAGAAATCTAGGGGCAAAGTCAAACAGAGGCTGCATGGTTGTAATGTGTCCCACAGGGTTACCAAGGACTGGTGGATGGCGGCGATCACATCAGGGAGGCCACCTGGGAGAGCGTTTCCATGATGCTTCAGCTGGTATGTCCTAAGAACTGCTGTCCCGTGGTTGTCCTTGTTTCAGCCCACTCTGGTTTGGGCTTCTAGTCTCCTTATTTCCCTGCCATGTGGTTTGATGTGAAGGGATTCAGTGACATGAGAAGGGCTTATATTTGCCCTTTACTCTTTGCATTTGAAAACATCACGCTGGTGTCCCGGGGTGGGGAAGGGTGTGGGAGAAGGCTCACAGAACCATTTGCTCTTTATAGAAAGGTCATAGGCAAGACTTTTGGAACTGGCACATAAGCAGGTCCTAATCTGGGGTCACAGGGAAGATCTGGCCCTGAAAATAACCTTAGCCGAGGACTGGAGCCAGAAGCAGAGCTGAATCTGCCGTTCCTCATGTGATAGAGACTAGGTGACGTGAAACTGGACTGTTCAAAGAAGTACAGAACTGAGAGCTTTTCAGAGTCTCAGAAGAATCCAAAAAGTTTACTGATTTTTTTTTTTTTTAAATCCACAGCCCTTTATGCTACTTCGTATTGTTCTGAATTCCTTCTGTTAGGTATCAACTGTGGGATAGCCTGGTAGCCTTGTAGAGATACAACTATTTGCCGATTTGCTAAAAATCAACAAATTATGAGTATAGTATATTTGTATCCCTAAAAATCAATGGCAGAAATTTAATGTGTAGCTTCTAGTGAAGGCTCTATATAGGCAACAGCACATGCCATAAAGAGGCCTGAGAATGAGCCAGAATTCTTCACCAATATGCCAGAGCTAGAGATGCCCAGGAGTTTATATGATTTATGAAGACTCTAAGTCTACTCACTGTTCTTGAGATATCAGTGACTCCGTGGAAGTCTAAGGCCTTCTACACCTAGAGCTGGTTTTCTTGGGTGTTATGATTCCTGCCACTAGCACCATAGATCCCAATTAACAAGGAGCTCAGGGGAATGAATTGACAGTGCCTGGGTGAATCTCAGTTAGAAATCTCAGTATGTTCTGGAAAAATACTACCAAGCACATTGGGACAAATTCCTAGTAATAATTTGGCAACAATCCAATAATGTCAGGCCACTAGAAACAATTTCTGTAGTCACTGCTACTAAGAAGACATGAAAGATGGAGAGTATTTTAGAAGCAACAGCCATGTACATTCCTTTAATCTCATTGGAGATAGTCACTTTCATGATAAAGTCTTCACTGAGAGGGTCTCAGCAGTCTTAACAGTCTTCTAAAGTGCACAGCAGGATATGTGAATGACCCGAGGGTGTTTCAGCCAGCATCATTTTACTTTCCTTTGGAAGGGACACGTGACTGAGGGACACGAGGGTACTTCCTAGGGAGTCACAGGGTATGTTGGCTTGTCACAGTGTTGGGATGGGGGACATCTTAGGATGCTGAGCCCAAATTTGGCCATGTTATCTGGGGAACTGACTTCTTGTTCTCCCCTAAAGGGTGGCACGGTGATTGGAAGTGCCCGGTGCAAGGACTTTCGGGAGCGAGAAGGACGACTCCGAGCTGCTCACAATCTGGTGAAGCTTGGGATCACCAATCTGTGTGTCATTGGGGGCGATGGCAGCCTCACTGGGGCGGACACTTTCCGTTCTGAGTGGAGTGACTTGTTGAGTGACCTCCAGAAGGCTGGTGAGATACTATTTATGTTCGTATTGCTTGTCGTGTGTGTTGTGTGCACGCGTGCATACGTGTGTATATGGGAGTGTATGTGTATATGTACCCCCTGCCTCCCATTGGAGAAAAACGTTAAACAGATAAAAAATAGGCAGTCTTTGCTCTCCCTTTTTCTGCCATTACTTGCAATTCCAAGTGGGCTCGGCATCTTTCCTCTTTAATGATCCACTTGATAGGCATGCCAGGGACCTTACCCCACGGCTCCTGGTTTGCTTCCCGTTTTAGGTAAGATCACAGCTGAGGAGGCTACAAAATCCAGCTTCTTGAACATCGTGGGCCTGGTTGGTTCAATTGACAATGATTTCTGTGGCACCGATATGACCATTGGCACTGACTCTGCCCTGCACCGGATCATAGAGATTGTCGATGCCATCACCACTACTGCTCAGAGGTGCGGGGCTGGGAGGTAGACAGTGCATGCATGTGGCAGATGGAACAGGACGCGGTGAGGGGCTAGTGAGAATCAAGGCGTTTGAGCTGTAATGACTATGACCAGTTCGCGGGGATTAGAACACAGATTTTTAACTTAGAATTATCAGAAAGCATTGATGTTGTACTTCTCCCCAAACGCTCCAAAATTTCCCTTTTGCCACTGTCTAGCCCACTGTCTACATATGCAGCTCTGAGGTCTTGCATATCTGTGGGGTCTCCCTGAACGGTTAGTGCAGTGTACCTTGGTTCATGAACCCTTTTGTTTGTGAACAATCTGGTTCACAAACAGAAGCATTTGGCAAAATTTTGTTTTTGTTTGCAAACTCTGCATTGGGTGATGAGCACAACCATGCCCACCTTTTCCAAAATCATGGAATGAATTAAGTTCGTGAACAAAGGTAGCACTGGACACAGACTGAATCCAATCTGGGGAGCCCAAAGCCTGAGCTACCCCTTCTGACAGTATTCTAGAGGCAGTAGGTGCCATGAGCCCTGCCCAGGGATATGTAGGCAGGGACCAGGGAAAGCAATGAGGAGGATGAGAGGACAGAAAGGTAAATTCACCTCTGGGTAACCCTTTAGTCCAGTCTCCTCTTTTCTTCTTTTCTCTCTCTTTCTTCCCCTTCCCTTTCATTTCCCATCCCTTTCTGGAGCAGAACCCCTGTGCTAACACTGGTTAGTGCTGGGTTTTCTCAGGCCTATGAAGGACACCTGTGCTAACATGAATCCCCCTAGGTCTTCCTGGTCAACATAAATACATCTCTTAGAGGTTAATTAGCCTGGATGTGGGCAGCAGGCTGATGCTTTGATGCTGGCCCTAGGGACTCATGGACAGCGCAAGTCCTATGTCTGTGTCTTGCAGCCACCAGAGGACATTTGTCTTAGAAGTGATGGGCCGCCACTGTGGGTAAGAGTCCCATCCTGACCTACTTCTTCTGTGGACCCAGAACATCCCTTTCCTCTTCCCAGAGGCCGGTAGGCCGCTCAGTAGGAGCATACCTGGAAGTGTACGTGCTCTGAATGGTGCAGCCCCTTCCCTGCCTCCATCCCACCTCCCTTACTTATCTTCGTGTGCATGTATGTGCATGCTGAGGTACACATGCAGCATAAAAGGATAGGAAGACACTGGGATGGGCAGGCATGAATAGAAGGTGCTCTTCAGGACAGTGTTTCACTGACAGGCCAGTGCTCTTAATTCACCCAAGAAAGAAATGCAGGGTCCCCAGATCTTTCACCAGCTGCGGGACGGAGACCTTAGTTTGTGGAATGTAGCTCCCAGTGCCTTGCTCCTGACCCTTATCTTAGATACCTGGCTCTCGTCACCTCTCTGTCCTGTGGGGCCGACTGGGTTTTTATTCCTGAATGTCCACCAGATGATGACTGGGAGGAACACCTTTGTCGCCGGCTCAGTGAGGTACTTCATTTTGCTCTGAAGGTCCCTCACCCTGTTCACTAATGCTTGATGTCTCATTGACCAGTTCCATTCCCATGACTACTTTTTGTTTTGTTCTTGACCAGACAAGGACCCGGGGTTCTCGTCTCAACATCATCATTGTGGCTGAGGGTGCCATTGACAGGCATGGAAAACCAATCACCTCGGAGGAGATCAAGAATGTTAGTGTGCATGAAACCCGAGGGGCCTTAGCACCAGACCCCCCGGCCCATTCTGGCTTCTCAGGCACTGCATCTCCCCTTGGTCCTTGCCCACGCTCTCCGGGTCCCTGCCCCTGTTTTCCTCCCACTAGGAGCCAGTATAAGACAAAAGGCTAAGCCCTCCTTGGTTTACCTCAGTGCTTGCTTATTTTTTCTTTGTGACTCTGTGTGTCCCTTTCTTGGTCCTTTCAGCTGGTGGTAAAGCGTCTGGGATATGACACCCGGGTCACTGTTTTGGGGCATGTGCAGCGAGGTGGGACACCATCAGCCTTTGACCGAATCCTGGTAAGTTGACAGGGCCCTGGCCCTCATGCCTTCGAACTCCTAACCTTGCTGTCTTGCCCATCTCCTGACATTGGCCACACTGCCCCTCCACCAGTCTCCAGATTGCCGTCGACTTTCCCATACACTTGTCCGAGAGGTTTCCTCTGTTACAAAAATGGTGGGAGGCTCTACCTTCCTTAGAAGTGAAGACCAACATATTAGAGCTGTAAACGTCAGTGAAATTACTGAGATCTAATCTTAGACAGTTTGAACCTTCTTACACTACTTTCATGAGAAGAGCTGCAACCTACTTCCTGGTTTTAGCAATATGAAGGAAGTATTCTTAAGCTCCGGTAGTCCTATTGATTACTATAGCAGACATGTTCCTGTGGAACCAGTTAGTATCCTTGGAGTTCTAACAGCAAGAGGACAGAGTCATGAAGCTCTGGATGAAACTTGGTGGGGAGGTCCAAACCCAGTAAGTTCTTGGCTGTGGATCTTGAATATGGAACTCAACCCTGTGATTTGGAAAGGACCTCTCCAGGCTGAACCAAGATGGGAAAGCCTAATTCAGACTGTCTTTGCTCCCTGGGTCCCTGCAGGGCAGCAGGATGGGTGTGGAAGCAGTGATGGCACTTTTGGAGGGGACCCCAGACACCCCAGCCTGTGTGGTGAGCCTCTCCGGAAACCAGGCTGTGCGCCTACCGCTCATGGAGTGTGTCCAGGTGGTACGTACTGATCCCAGCCCCCTTAACAGTCCCAAGCTCCTGGCTGGGCGCTCCTGGGAAATGAGACCTCTGGTACAAGACCAGATGGAAAGTCAGGACAGTGTAGTAAGAGACACACAGGGAAAGACTCAGTGGGCTGTAACCCCGCGAACAGTAAGAGCTGTAACTTCTCTAAGCTTCTTTGCACGTATGTAAAATGTTCTTAAGGAAGATGAGAGATTATATCCTTCCTAGTAATGCAACCCATTATTTCATAATATCCAACCTCAAACCCTCTTATTATGTCTTTATTGGAAGAGAAATGCAGTATCCCTTCTAACATTATTAAAAGCAGGAGTCTATTACTAAGTTCTGGCTAGGTAATTTGCCTCTACATTACATCTACCATGAATATGCGTCTCTAAACATGGGGCTATGAATAATCACTTTGAGTGTCCTTATAAGGATCCAGTGTAAAGCATCCAGTTCCGTACCTGGGAAATGTTCATGCTCAGGAAATGGTGGCTTTTACTTTAGAAGAACCACTCCTTTGACACCACAGAGTGAACACTGTGGCTGGGAACTGGGCCATTGGGCTTGATTTTCAAGGCTGGTCTGAATGCTCCCCATTTTTTGACTTGTTTCTGTTTGAAACTTGGGAGTCCCAGTGACTCACAGCCTTGCTTGGAACTGCATCTCTAAAGTCAAAAGCTGAAGCTCTTATCAGAGGGGAATCTGTGGTTGAGAAGCACAAAGCAGGAATCTCTTTCTTCCTACTGGGTTACCTTGGGATCTTCATTTACTTAGTTGTTTAGAGATTGGAGACCTGGGTGTGGTGTGGAGGAAGATGCTATTAATCTGTGAACCCACCTCCACTCTGCCCATAATTCTAATAAATACAGCTTTGATTTTGCCCTTTTATTTTGCTGTTCATTATTTGGAAAACTAAAGAGAAACAAAGATATTACTATGAGAGTTTGTGGGAATGGAAAAAGTGGGGTGCATGATAGGCAGGAGCCAGGCAAGGCCCAGAGATGGGCAGTCTGACAGAGGACAGAAATCCAGCTGTCTAGAATCCTGCCCCGAGTCATAACTGTTGGTGTGCTCATCCCTCAGACCAAAGATGTGACCAAGGCCATGGATGACAAGAGATTTGATGAAGCAATGAAGCTGAGAGGCCGGTGAGAAAACAAGAAGCTTGCTGGCTACAGAAATCAGACACCAGGGTGAACCCAAAAATCTATAGTTCCAGACTCCAAATATGAGCTTCTCCTTGTTTTATTGTGTCTGCAACAATTTCTTCCTCAAGAAAATTAGTTGAGAGGTGACCACCAGTATCAGCCTTTCACAATGTTATCTCCAGATGCAGACTCCAGTTAGATCTTAAGTTTCTCTAGACAAGGGACAGTTGCTTTTGGTGCCAAGGAGAAGAGTGGCCAGGGAGTGTGTGATGAATGAATGGCCACTTTGTAGCCCCTGTCCAGTCCCTACTGAGCCCCAGCTATATCTTTAGAGGTTTGTCCTCCGGAACTTCAGTCTGGGACCAGACCTTTGGACCAAGAGTCCTGAGGCTGCTGCCCATGAGGAATGGCCTGAAGACACCCCTCTCTCTTTATACTTTTTACAGGAGCTTCATGAACAACTGGGAGGTATACAAGCTTCTAGCTCATGTCAGACCCCCAGTCTCTAAGGTACTGCGGTCTTCCTTTTTCCCCTTGGCCTTCTGCCTCCCTCAGTCTCCTTATGAAGTACTACCCCCAATCTGTGCAACCCAAGCCTTGCCAGCTTGTTTTCTCCCACTCTATAATCCTCAGTGTTGGGTCCCTGGCCGTACTATGATAACTTTCTCTTAGCTACTCTAGATACCAGCCCTGGGTTGTTAATGTTCTGGATGTCCCAGGACTTATACCCAGGTCAAGACTGGCAAAATAGCATGTAAAGAACAAGAAAGAGGACTTATGTACATTACCCTCTAGGAATAATCACGTCTAAGTCTGTCTAAGTCTCCCTTTCCATTAGAGTAGTTTTTTTTTTTTTTCATTAGAGTAGTTCTTAATATTTACTACATATCAAAGTTACCTTAAACATGCAGATTCCCATCAGAGGAGATTCAGGTGTGGGGCCGAGGATAAGAACAGGCAGGTTTAATAAGTTCCCCACATGCATGGCGATGAGGTGGTCCAAGATCACACTTTGGGAAATGCTGCTCTGGAAGGTCCCTTATTTGTCATATAGTGATATCTTGGATCAGAGAGAGCAGCTTTTATTTACTAATTTGTTGTAAAGGATTTTGCTTCTATAGCGTGAGGTAGCAGCTGTGCTAGCGTTCCCTGGGAAAGGGATGTGTGCCATCATTGGTGGATGTGCTGATCCCAGGACAGGATGTGTTCAGTGTTCTGCCATTCGTACTGACCTCCTCCCCACAACAGGAGTTTCTGTCCCCTTCCTCTGCTTTTTCCTGTGTAGACCGGTTCGTTCACAGTGGCTGTGATGAATGTAGGAGCCCCAGCTGCAGGCATGAATGCTGCTGTTCGTTCTACTGTGAGGATCGGCCTGATCCAAGGCAACCGAGTGCTGGTTGTCCATGATGGCTTCGAGGGCCTGGCCAAGGGTCAGGTATGGGGACTCCAGGGGCACCTACCGTGGGGACATGGGGCAGTCCTAGGGAGAATCAATGTAGCAGGGGTGACTAGTCCATTTTCTTTGCTTCCCTGTTCCACATTACCTCTCTCTCCTCTCCCAGGGTTGAAGCAGAAGTGAATATTTAATTTTAAGGCAGTAAGAACAGGTAACAGTAGCTGGAACAAACCTTTGCAAACATGTCTTATTTAATTCTCTGTCACAAAGCTCAGCACAGCCCCTGGCATAAGTAGGTGCTTAATATTTCTGAATGAGCAATAAAAGTGGTAGAAGTTCAGGGTGAGGAAAAGCCACTATCTGGTGTTCCTCTTCCAAAGAAGGGGGACCCTAAAAGGTGGAGTCAGAGGTCAAGAAATGGCGTCAGCCCTTCCTGAGTGCTGGTGCTTTAGCAGCACTGTGAACTGTGTGGCCTTTCCCTGCAGATTGAGGAAGCTGGCTGGAGCTATGTTGGGGGCTGGACTGGCCAAGGTGGTTCCAAACTTGGGACTAAAAGGTAAGTGGCACTGTAGGAGCATCTTCTCTCAGTCACCCTTCCAAGATGTCCCTTGAATGTGGGCATCAACTCATTAGGTCAGGGCCTGCTTCCCACACCCCTATGGTCTGGGTGCTACCAGCTGCAGCTCACAGTGGCTTCCGTGAGGGTAGACAGGCTTACACACACGTCTTATAATAGCTCTGACCTTTACATCCCCCAATGTGTATCCTTAAATTGGGGTGAAAGGTAGGAGAGGGGAGGGGGGCAAATGAAAAAATTATAAAACGCCTTCTAATTCTGGTTTTTCTCCCCATCATGCCATTTTTACCCCCAAATTCCTACTCCTCGCTCCACTGGTAACACTAGGACACTACCCAAGAAGAGCTTTGAACAGATCAGTGCCAACATAACTAAGTTTAACATTCAGGGCCTTGTCATCATTGGAGGCTTTGAGGTGAGTTCCCCCTACTACTTCTTCCCCTTCCCCTCCCACCTCCCCCATTCCACATGCCTGCTCCTGCTACTCTTCTTCTTCTCAGGCGTACACAGGGGGCCTGGAGCTGATGGAGGGCAGGAAGCAGTTCGATGAGCTCTGCATCCCATTTGTGGTCATTCCTGCCACGGTGTCCAACAATGTCCCTGGCTCCGACTTCAGCGTTGGGGCCGACACAGCCCTCAATACCATCTGCACGGTGAGAGCTCACCCCCACTTCCCGGCCCGTGGGCCAGCATCAAGTGTGGTTGTGGAAAGCGAGCCACTTTTTTTTTGGTACCAAACAAGTGGTAATATTCGAAAAATGGCTCTTCGAGCCTAGGCGTACATGTGAACGTTAATAACATTCATTCTCTACACCTAGAAATAAATGCATCAAGTGTTACCAATTTTTCCCCCTTTTTTGAGGCTATTATTTCCCTTGGAGCAATATTAAGGAGAGTTATAGCTTTCTTCCTTCCCAGGAGAAAAGTTCCACAGTATGGTTGGTGAATTTTGGGTTTGGCCCTTGCCAGTAACCCCCCTGCCACACACACACACCGGTATAAGAACGTCATGAGAGGTCTAGGGGACCTGCTGCCTGGGAGAATATAATCTAGGGTTGCTGGCAGGGGCCAAAGAAGTGGCACAAATCAGATGCTGACCCTGTCTTTCTAACTGTGTCCTGCTGTCTTTGCAGACATGTGACCGCATCAAGCAGTCCGCAGCAGGCACCAAGCGCCGGGTGTTCATCATTGAGACTATGGGTGGCTATTGTGGCTACCTGGCCACTATGGCGGGCCTGGCAGCTGGGGCTGATGCTGCTTACATTTATGAGGAGCCCTTCACTATTCGAGACCTGCAGGTAGGTGGCCATCTAGAGCCTGCTAAGTAGACTATCCCCTACCCTCATCTGTCCCGCCAGCTGTCCCCTCAATGACCAAAGCATGAGAGCTCAAGGTGAAGATGGAGCAGACTGGACCTTGGAGCCCCGTGCAGACCAGAAAGAGCTCCGAGCTGGCCTTCCTCAGGCCACCTCACCCCCGGGACCGCAGCTGCTGTGGCTGGAATGCTCATTTGAGTTGGGTGGCATGCTGCTGAGCCCTTTATATGTAGTTTTTATTTTATCTTTACTAGATACATTGCAAAGAAGATGGTGTCTCCACATTACGGATGAGAAGGCTTTAGAGAGGTTAAAAGCTTTTATAAACTCCTAAATGAGCAGGTGGTTCAACTGCTTGAGGAAATCAGCAGCCTATTACATCCTGCTGTCCCTCCAGGTTTCCGTCCCTACCAACCCAATTCCGGGGGAGATGCCCTTTCACCTGTGGGGCAGAACTCTGACTTGTCTTCTGCAGAGAGGCTGTGTGATCTTACTTGCCCAGATTCCAATTCGCTGTAGAGAAGAGAGCCACAACGTGGAGGTTTTGCAGTAGGCTGAAGGGCATCACTCATCTGGGATCCCAGCCCACCCCTGCCAGGAGTGAGGGTGGGAGTCTGCCTCATTCACGCCCAACTCACAGTTCAAACGAAGGAACATACTCTGTGCAAATGAATCACAGCTTCACGTACAAGCGACCCAGGTCAAGATGGACAGACAGCCTGAGTCAAGTCGGACCTCTGAGTGAAAGGGAACTGGGAGCCCCTGGACAGGGGACCCAAGAGGGGGACGGCTGGAAACCGACAGTTATCGTGGCTGTCTCTTGAGATCCTTCTTCAAGTTCTGTGATTTGGTCTTTTTCATTCCACATTTGGTCTTTTTCTTCTGTTTAAGTACTGCGGATCGAACCTGGAGCTTTTGCCCTGAGCTATGTCTTCAGACTTTTTTTCAAAATTTTGAGACAGGCCTCGCTAGGTTGCCAGGCTGGGTTTGAATTTGTGATCCTCCTGCCTCAGGTTCCCAGAGTGTTGGGAATACAGGCGTGCACCACCACGCCCGGCTCATACTGAACTTCTTAAAGGGTTTAGGCACAGCTCAAGGCAAGATTGTAATCAACTCTCTTCTGAGTCTCTTCCCCTGGAAGAAGCAGATTAATGCTGTTGCTCAACCTTATCTGCTCCCGGCTCGATTTAAGAATTTACTGTTTTATTTTCAGGCGAATGTCGAACATCTGGTGCAAAAGATGAAAACAACTGTGAAAAGGGGCTTGGTGTTAAGGTACTTCATCCCCAGTTTGTTCCTCGGGAAAAATATTAGGCTTTGGCCCCAGCACACAGAATGGATCCCCAGTTAGGACACCCTGAGGAATCTGTAGATAGGAAGGGAGGCAATAGCCTATCCCCTGAACCCCAGGAGGAGGTAGGAAAAGGAGGAACAGAACCTATCAAGGCATAGAGAGAAGGGAAGACAACCAGAGTCACAGGCTTTTGGTTTCTGCCATGCAGGAATGAGAAGTGCAATGAGAACTATACTACTGACTTCATTTTCAACCTGTACTCTGAGGAGGGGAAGGGCATCTTCGACAGCAGGAAGAACGTGCTCGGCCACATGCAGCAGGTGGGGAAGACGTGCAAGCATGCCTTCACCAAAGAGCCACATCTCCAGCAGCTGTAGAGGCTCCTATGGGCCTCCGGTCTGCTGGGGGGTCAGCACCACGGTGGAGCAGGGCCAGAGCGGTTCATCTTCATTCAGGGAGGGTTCCTGAGCCTTGGCACCGTTGTCCATTGGAGCTGGATAATTCATTGCCCTGTGCGTTGTGGGATGGTTTAGCAGCATCCCTGGACTCTACTCACTAAATGCCAATAGCACCTTCCCTCTTCCCTCAGTTTGAACAAAAATGTGTCCCCAGATATAGCCAAATGGCCTCTGAGAGGCAACATTTCCCCCATTTGAGAGCCCCTGATTCAGATAAGGAAAATGGTGTCCAGAGGGGAAAAGTAATCTTTTCAGGGCCACTCTTCGAGCTTGGGTTGGAGCTAGAATGAACCTGGTCTGACGCTTTTTCCCATCACACTGTGTGGCTTTTGGTGAGGAACCTGTTGAATGAGCACAGGCACTTGCAGGTGTTGAGCTCCATCTCCACTAACTGGGGTTTCCAGGGAAGGAACCTCTTCTCTACTGTGAACACTTAGTGTCAATAGGCCTCATGCACAGGTGGTACTGGTGATCTGAGGCCTTCCCCCGTCCCAAATGTCCTCAGCTGGTGCCCCTTCAGCATTGATCACTGAATTCCTAATACATGTACCTCAGTTTGAATGAACTCGCCAGAGAGTGCATGGCAGGAGTGGGATGTTACTGGATGATTATGAAGCCCAGTTTTCTGTTTTTCCTTCCTTCCCACTTTCCCATTTCTCTTAGTTCAGAGAAAAATCTGTATGATGTTTCATATTATTCTGAGGTTCTACCAAGGGCAGGTAGACTGGGCCACAGAGAACACCTTCTGTTTCAATGATGTGACAGACAAAAGCTCCTGGGCGGAAGAGGGGTACGGAACTACCTGGTGGGCAGTGGGACCAAAATGAGATCTGGCATCTATGGAGCTAAAAGAGTTGTGGGTTTCATCATTACTAATTACTCTTATTCTTGATAAATGGCCAGTTTACCATGGGTCCCCATACTGTTATAGGGTATCCTTTCAGAGATTTTGGATTCTTGTAAACCTTCCTGATTTTTATAATTCATTTTTCAGGGTGGAAGCCCAACTCCCTTTGACAGGAATTTTGCCACTAAGATGGGTGCTAAGGCTATGAACTGGATGTCTGGAAAAATCAAAGAGAGTTACCGTAATGGTAGGTGGGGTGAGAGGGTGTGCCCCTGAAAGAGGCTGGCTCCCCAGAGTGGAAGCTGACTGACATGCCTTTATTGCAGGGCGGATCTTTGCCAATACTCCAGACTCAGGCTGTGTTCTGGGCATGCGTAAGAGGGCTCTGGTCTTTCAACCAGTGACTGAGCTACAGGAACAGACAGATTTTGAGTGAGTACTTCTACTTTCTAGGATGGTCCTCTCCTTGGTAATGGAAGCCCTCTTTTCTTCTACCTTCTGTCTTCGCTGCTTTTCTTTTGGGACTAACACCTTAGACTTACCCGCTTCAGCTCTGATGACCATGACCCAAATCCAGCTTCTTCTGCCCCGATTCTTCTGCCCAGTTTCTTCTGCCCAGCTTCTTCCCTTGAGTCTTTGATAGAAGTTGATTGGGGTGCTAAAAGGTTATATCATCATCTGCCTCATTTCTTTGTAGGCACCGAATTCCCAAGGAACAATGGTGGCTGAAGCTGAGGCCCATCCTCAAAATCCTGGCCAAGTACGAGATTGACTTGGACACGTCAGACCACGCCCACCTGGAGCACATCTCTCGGAAGAGGTCTGGAGAGGCTACTGTCTAGACCTCTTTGGAATGAGGGGAACAGATTATCTGATCATGGTCAGCTCACCCCCTGCTAGATCCAACTTTCCACATTTTCATAGTGTTTTAGCTCTTTTTCATTAGATTTTCTTTCATCCTGTAACCGTGATCAGCTCTGGCCAGGAGCTGGGGGAGGGCGGTGAGTGGCATCTCCTAGGTAGAATTTACCATGACTTCAAGCCCAGCTTCATCTGTTACACAGGCTGTATTCCTCTACTGCTACTGCTAGATGTCAGCTACTCAGAATTTTCCTGAAAATAAGCTTTATTTATTTCTTTGTGATAACAAAGAGTCTTAGTTCCTCTACTACTTTCACCCCAGGGACAAACTGTAACTACACTAATAAAGGCCAAGTGGTCACTGTGCTTTTGGTTCTGCTGTTATCTTCTCAAGAGGAATGTAACCTTGTCTGCCCTTGTGCCAGCCCTGCCCAGACAGAAGCCCTGGGAAAACAGCCCACACGATTATCGTGTGCACTTTTCTCTACCTGCTGGCTTACTTTTCTGCAGTATCTCTTGGCTGTTCACATAGGGTCCCAGGACATGGTATACTGGGCCTCATCTTCGTCCCTCACCGGTCTTTCCCGCATCCTCTGCAGCCAAGAGGACCCTCCTGTCTCCCTTAAGCATAACGTTGTTTCCTATCTTGTTACACACCCGTTGTCCAGAGTTGTGATTTTCTAGCCATCCCACAATCTCTGCTCTTCAACACCCGCCTCCCCGCCAAATTCTTCCTTCTCAGCTTTTTACCTATTCTCCTTCCTAGATGAAAGCCAGACCCCATCTGACAGAAACTTTGTGGGAAACATGTACATTTTGAAGTCCTGGAAGATACAGGCAACCAGTCCTGGACCTGGTTTGGTGGGTGGGTTGGAAAGATGTCACTTCTTACTTAGCTGCACTCTGTCTTCTGTTCCATAGCAGCTACTTCTTCCTCCTCATTACTGAGTGCCCATGGAATGCAGTTGGTCCTCAGGATTGGGGCTACCTACTGCACCCTAGGTTGACAGGGAGAGCACCCTGTCTTAATGTCAGGTGAAGCTGAGCCTCCAGTAATTAGACCGTGGCTCCCAGCACAGGCAAGCACCTTCCTCCCGAGTTTCTTCACTCGTCTGAAGCAGTAAAGACATTCAGGGTACAGTAAGTCCGCAACTTGTGAACATTTGAGTTGCAAGCTTTCACAGGTGTACCGTATAAAGACTCACTTTGTCAGATTATGAGTGAATCAGACTTACAAATGTTCTGGAATGGAACTTTTTTCTAAATTGAGGACTTACTGTATTACAAGGGGTGGAGGAAGGGATTTTCTCTAGTACATCATTTCTGCTGGTGCCCAAAGTTCAGGAATACTGTGATTCATGAACACTTCTGTTTGCAAACAATTCGGTTCGCAAACAAAAGTGTTCAGCAAAATTTTGCTTCTGTTCACAAACTTGCATCAGGTGATAAATATGACCACAGCCATCTTCCCCAAAGTCGTAAAACAAATTAAGTTTGTAAACCAAGGTACCATGTACCATTAAAACAGTTCTCAGTAGTCAGAGGAGGTTTGTTGCCTGAGTCTAAATTAAAGAAGCCAAATGCTCTTTATAATTCTTTATGGGGAGGAGAAATTAACAGTACACATCAAGTGCTTTGTTAGCCATTTTATATATCATTGAATCCTAAAAATAGCTTTATGGGGAGAGTGGTGACAGCACACTTCAGAGAAAAGGACACGGGCTTAGGGTGATGAAGTAACGTCTCTCAAGTCTCAGTGTAATAAAATCGAGAATAACACTCAGTTCTGATTTCAGAGCCCATCGCCATTCCCTACCATGCCACCTCAAACCCAAAAAACCACAAAGGTATGAGGATAAAGGGAAAGCTCAAGCATTTTATTGATTTATGGTATTGAGGATTGAGCCCAGAGCCTTCAAATTGAGCTTTATCTCCAGCCCTTTTAAAAATTTTTTGAGACAGTTTCTTGCAAAGTCACTAATTCGCCCAGGCTGGGGTTGAATTTAAAATCCTCTTGCCTCAGCCTCCCAGAGTGCTGGGATTACAGGTGTGCTCCACTATGCCTGGCTTCAGGCATTCATTTAGAATATTTTAAATGCTAACTGCCATTAATTTATAGGTTCTCTTTCCTATCTTTAATCCTAGAGCAGTTTCCTTGAGAAAGTGATAAAGGACTGGATAGCCAGGTGGAAAGCTAATCACAGAAGAAAAATGTCACTGTGTAAACAGTAAGAAAGATTTAGGATCATAGTATGATCTGAAGGAAAAAAATAGTGACAAACACTTAGAAACAAAACCCAAAACCAATTAAACCCAAGACAGGTGAAACTTTAAACTAAGTGAGGATGAAACACAATCTATTAGCCACCCATGAGTGATAATGAAGTAACAGGAAAAAGGTACAATTTTTTCCCCACATGGACAAAACATTCTCCCAAAGTGGAATCATTTGGGTTACCTTGGAAACTCCTGATGCTCAGGCCCATTCGGGCTCAACTGATTAGTCTCTGGGGTGGAACCCGAACCTCAGGACGATACTTAAAATTTTTTCCCAGGTGGCTCTAATAAACTGGAACACCACTGCCTAGAGCTGCAGATCTCATTTCTGGCTACACCCTGGAAACACCTGAAGAAACTCAATAACCCAGCTCTGCCCAGGAAATTCTAAACAATTGGCAAGGGGTGAAATCTCGGCATGTGTTGCTGGTGGCTTTATGTGCAGCTGGGGTTGAAAACAAGAGCAATAATACTAAATTCGAGGGGCAAGAGGACGTATAAAAGAAGGGGAGGCTTTTCAAACACTCTGCACAGGCCTTTCTGTTCACGCTAACCGTGCCTAGGATCACTGTTGCTGATGGCAGGGAAGCTGAAATGAAAAGGCACACTCAAAAGCCAGGGAATAAAGAACTTTTTATAAACAGGAGGAGAGAATGGAGAAAAGTAGAAACTGCCAAACTTCTTTTTAGAACTTTATTTATTTATTTTTTTAAATGGGCAGAAGACAAAAGCAGACATGGTTTTTCAATTAGCTGTGTCAGCAGATCCCATTCATTTCGTTTGTAATTCCCAACCAGCTTTTTGAAAAGAGGTCAAATTTGCATACAGGTCATCTAAGATCAATAACAATCTGATCCAGTTTAGGAAAATGAAGAGTGCTGTTGAGTATTATTCACTAACACAGATCTTGGTGGGCCATCTCAAGAGAATCTCTGACGGTTCTTTGCCTGTTCCCTCCCCAGCCCTACCCCAAAAAGTGCCTTTTACAGCTCATTCAAAACCAAGGCTTCCAAGACAATGGAAAGAAAAACAGCTCCAATCTCTTAGTTTGGAGGGAGTTTTCCACAGGGAATGAAGAAGGCCCATGGGAAACAGCCCAGCCCAGCCTAGCCTTGAAAACTGGCTGTCAGGATGAGAATGGTCCAAGACTTTGAGTTCTTAGGGCTGCTTAGAATCTGCTCTCTTCAATGTGGGAATCAGCGAGACATTTTTGTGAAATAACACTGCTGAACGACTCCAACTCTTTCTGAATGCCCAATTCTGAATCTGCATGCCACTAAGGGTTGGAATAACTTCATCCTTGGGACACAGCTACTGCTAGCTGGAACTGTGATTTTCTTCACACATCAATTAAAAAGCTTAGAAGGGCTTCTCTTGAAACGTTAAATCATGCACCGTCCCCCTCAAGAAAAACCACACAGACTCTTTCAACACATTTCACTTGCCTAGAGAAATTTAGCTGCACTCCTGACTTTTCCTAAAGGGGCAGTGGAGGGGGAAGACCTCTTCTTCTGCAGAGTGCAATATAAAAAAGCCAAGTAAACAACAAAGAGCACACAAAAGTGAGGGATTTTTTGGTTTGGTTGCTCAATATAGGAGGGGAGGTGGTGTGAATGTTACTGCTCTGACATATTGCCTTGAAGTCTATGAACCACACAGCAGGAACAAATGCTTTTCTGTTCTTCATGAGAAAGGAAGATGGTACTGCAGGGGAGACCTCACCCAGAATTGCCTGCATGGCAGTGCGAATGTCTCCTCTGGGCTATTCTACGAGTAACAGATATTCCTTCAAGGAAGCTGGCAGCGGCAGGCCCTTCACTGCATCTGGCAGGTACTGGAGTCCCAGGCTACGGCGCACAGCGTAGCGCGAGAGTGTTTTCAGAGTTCCCGGGGCTGAGCAAAGCACAGTCAGTTTTTCACACAGCTGCTGGTCTTTGGCCACCTCTCGCGGCATGGTGCCATTTTTCCTCAATTCAAAGTGTCCGACAGCCCTGTGGAGAAGCTCAAAGCAGGAGTCCTCTTTCTCTGTTCCAAGTCCCCTGACTAGCAGAGCCACCAGGCGGGAAATGGGTGTTTGGCCTTTTAGATTGATGACTCTGACCTCTGCGCCATAATCGAGGAGGATGCTGACGCTCTCAAGATTTCCCTTCATGGCAGCCCAGCTGAGAGGTGTGTCGTTGTTGTAATCCAGGGCATTGACAGAGGCCCCGCTCTCTAGGAGAGCACGCACGCACTCGGCATTGTTCTTGAAGGCGGCCCAGTGAAGTGGAGTGTCTCTGTTGCCATCCAAGGCATTGGGGTTTGCGCCGTACTCCAGCAGGACCTCCACACAAGCCTCATCTTTCTCTGCTGCATAGTGGAGGGCTGTTCGGTTGTAACCATCCAGGGCATTCACCTGTAGGAAGGGAGGAAGGAGGTTAACTGTAGACAGAACTGCTGAGAGGAATAAAGGAGTGCAGCAAGGAGCCTTTGATAGGCAATGCTCAGGGTAAGAGTTCAAGAGCAACTCCCAGGGAATCCTGGTGATCAAGATAGAGACATGACAGGAGCCAAGAGCAAGCGGTAAAGCAGTGTCCCAAGACAGTCAACACTACAATGTGCATTGACCAGCAGGCCTGCGTTATTTGGGGTGTTGCTGCATCACCTGCTTCTCTTTCCATTAGAATCTCTACCACAGAGTAAGGGGTCAGGATGGCGTCCAAGTCCTTGAAACTTCTCTGGAAAAAGTCACTGAGGAGCTGCTCGAATAATCAAGAGTTCTGTATTACTTTATCCTTCCTGACTCTGCACCCTGTTCCTAATGGCAAGCAAAATGAGAAATAATGAGGCCAAAGCCCTACCCATACAACTTTGCTGTGTTCCTTAACCAGGCTTGAAATGTTAAACGAAGTCAGCCCTTTGCAAAAATATGCTGTGGGTTAACAAGAGAGCCCAGAAGAAAGCACATGGAGGGACGAGCACAAATCTTCCAAGGCTGGAAAAGCAGCCGTTTGCTGGAAGTCAGTATCCCCTGTGATCTTTTATTTGAGATACCCCAAACTTATAGACAGCATATTATCTTCTCCCATAAAATGCAATACAGCAAAACTGAAACATTTAAATGAGTTCAACTTTTTTTTGGGTGCTGGGGGTTGAACTCAAGGCCTCCCCTTGAGCTAAATCCCCAACCCGAGATCAACTTTCAGTTGGCTAAATCTCCCCGTTCCCCCTATTGTTTTTGCCCCTGTCGTTGATCACTGGCTTTAATCACTCCAGGGTATAACCAGTTCTCACATCAGGGTACTCACCACATAAGTCATGCACTAGCTATCGACAAGGCAAGACAAGCACGGCTGTGCGGAGATGAGGATGGTAGGGCCTGGCCCGGGGCTTACTGAACCGTGTGCTGGGACTGCACACTGGCTTCATGGGGTTTGATTCAGTTAGCATCTCAGCACACACATTTTCAAGGCTACTCACAAACAGTCAAAACCACTAGCTTATTCATTTAACACACACTTACTTAGCAATTACTACATGCTGTATTCCAAATACTTTATAACATATGAAAAAGATATCATCATCATCCTTTTTTCTAGTAGATGGGAAAGCTGAGGCAAGGAAAAGTTTAAGGAATGTGTTCAAGGTCACACAGCTGCCAGGTATTGAACTAGAATATGAATCCCATTAAATATGGCTTCAGAGTCTATCACTTTAATTATTCATTATATTACGCTGCTTTGTGTCTACTCTCAAAAATTAACTTTTGGTTTTTAATCTTAAGATATATTAAAAAGAAGAGAAGAAGATATATTAAAATAATTAGTGGACATAAATAGCACAAGTAGCCCAATCGTGAGGAAGGGACTACCTTATGATAATTACCTCCCCAACTGCACCCATCAGACAGTAGGTTTCAAATGGTTTAGATTTAATCCGAGTTGAGGGCCTTCTGCACTTACAGCTCCTGGACAATCAACAGGCAAGGAGAGGATTCGATGGAAAGAGGAACCCAGGAGGTAAGCTGGGAGAGAAGGGGAGATATAAAGCCTTCTTGGAGCCATGGACAGTATAAAGAGAAGAAAGAAAGGAAAAGGAATACAATCCTTAGGATTATTTTATAGATTTACCATTACATTTTCCCTTTAATATCGGCTATGCCAATGTTAACATTAGTTAGAAGGTCAGGCTGGAAGCATGAAGAGAAATTCTAAGAAAATCTGAAGCTCCGATTTCCATGAGTTGTTAAAGTGACAGTGTTGAGAATACTACCTCAGCTCCTTTTTCCAGGAGTAACTCCACACAGTCAGCATCTGATACCATGCAGGCACAGTGCAGGGGCTTCAGGGTGCCATGGGTGCAGTTCACATCTGCTCCCTGCAGGGGGAAGGAAACTTCAGTCAGTGTGCTCAGCTCTGGCTCACCCAACAAGACAAACTCAGACCTGGGGGAAGAGTCCTAACCTTGACTAGGCTGTAAACGTACTACTATTTCCTGGTTTTCATTTCTATTAATTAAACAATATTATAATGTCATTGTCTAAACCAAAGGAATACACTGAAGAGGAAGCAAAGGAACTGTCAGTTCCTTAGATCAATATATTATGTTTCTGGGGGTTGGGGATTTAGCTCAAGTGGTACAGCACTTGCCAGGCAAGCACAAGGCCCTGAGTTCGATCCCCAGCATCTCCCCCCAAAAAAGATACTAAGTTTCTCCACAAATTAGCCTGCCAAAATGGTTACTTGTACATCATTGAGGATATAACCTTACGTGTAAAAGCCATGAGAACTTTATCATTAGGCAGGGAAGCTACCAGTGATCTACTTTCTATTGCCACCACATTCTGAAAAAGTCATTAAGTCTGTCAGACTATAGAACTGGCATGCTCTTTTTAGAGATTTTTTTTTTTTTTTTTTTTTTTTTTTTTTTTTTTTTTTTTTTTTTTTTTTTTTTTTTTTTTTTTGGTGCTGGGGATTGAACTCAGGGCCTTGTGCTTGCAAGACAAGCACTCTAACCGCTGAGCTAAATCCCCAGCCCCCTAGCATGCTCTTTTTGCCATTCAACAAATGACCATCACTAGCAGTAGGGACATCTTGTTATTTTTGTTTGTTTATAAACATCACCAGTGTGGTCTATTAGTCTCAGCATTCTCTGTTGCCTATTCCAAATCAGGTGCTTCTATTCCTAATATGAAGGAGATGGAGATACCAGTCAGACTAAAGTCACCGAATGACTCAGCAGTAGAGCTAGAATTAGAAAGTGACAAAGTTGTTACTGCTCAATCTTCTCATCCCGCTATTGCTGAGAAGAAGCTCACACTGTATGCCTTCTTCCTGCAGCTGTGCCATGTAACGCTGAAGCAGCTATAAAGCTCGGGACTATAAAGCAGAACACTAAAGCAGTTAAAGATGGTTATATTTGCTAGTGGAAAAAATATCTCTGTAACTTCTCTTCAACAGGAATAATAACAGAAGAGGATGTCAAAGATCTTCCAGGATACCAGTCATATAACAGAACTATTGAACAGCAGTGGCAAAATACCAGATAAAATATCCTCATCTACAATTACCACGCATTTTAGAGGTGGGTGTTCTCTGCCAACTAGAACTGGCAGCTGTTGTAAGATGGAAGGAAAGTGAACTCTCTCCATGGAGTTATCACACCCAGGTATGGAGAAAAGCTCACAAGGATCTGAAAAACACCCCTGCTTTGCTACCTTACCACCCATAGTAAGACCTGTATAGAAGACTGTGAGCTGAATAGCTTCCATATGCACCATATCCAGACAGCAATTTTACAAGAACCTGAGACTAAGGTTATCTAGAGCACATTTCATAAGGAAAATACACAGAGTGAAAGGGAGAAGGCAAGCAAAGCAAAACATAGGGGAAAATATATTTTAATGGTCAAGTTAATATACTATTTAAGAAGACTCTTAAGATTGTGATCTTGTGCTAAATCAAAGCTGCAGGTCTGCAGTCTATTAGGATTCACCAGCAATTTTTTCATTTCTGCTCTGCAAGGACTGTTTGCATCAATACCAGCACACTCACCCCTCTGATGAGGTCCTCGACATTATCATGTGGGAAGGAACGGATGGCAGCGATTGTTCGGATTAAGCGTTCTGAGAGAGAGTATTTGCTCTGAATGCTCTGCATAATATACCACATACTGGAACTCATCAAGGCTCAAAGTGTGTTCACATACTCCAAACTGCCTGAAACAAAGAAGTTTTAGGCATATACCATGTCACTGAGCACACCTGCCCTTAGCTTTAAGCCTTCTCTGAGGCCTCCCCAATGTTAAAAGCAGATGTCAAGGCTGTGAAGGAGATCAGTGATTAACTCCATCTCTGTAATCATAAGGAACTAGATAGTAATAGTTTCTAGGGTGGCGAGTAAACCCAGATGCAAATGTTCTGGCCTTCAGGATCCCTGTTCTACTCACTAACCTAGGCCTGCATAACATTGCCCTGCAAAGTATGATACTAAGACTTCCATGAAGCTCTGTGTGGTTTACAAGACTAGTTAAGAAATGGGATTTTTTTCAAGGCTGAAGATCACCCTAAACACTCTTTTCCTCCTCTGATTTTTTGTTATTTGTTATTTCTTATCAGCATCACCTTTAGGTTATTGATTATATTTGCCTCACGGTACAGTTATGTACATATCTGTTCCTCCACCTAAACTGTTATCAACTGCAAGGGAAGATCTTTGTTCCCTATTTTTTTGTTCTTGTAAATACAGGTAATTAACAAACACTGGTTGGTTGACTGAGTAAAGGATATGGAGGTGATTGTTACCTATTACAAGACAGGGGATGGGGCTGGGGATTTAGCTCAGTGGTGGAGTGCTTGTCTAGTAAGCACAAGGCCCTCAGTTCGATCCCCAGCACCACCCTCCCAAAAAAGACAGGGGAAAATTATGAAACAAGCGCACCTATCTTAATGATAAGGCATCTGTGCAACATTTCCAAATGTTTTCAGAGAAAAACAGGAAATATTTGAGGTAATATTCTAAAATGAGGAAGGAAGCAAAAGCGTAACTACTATGGAGTCATCTACATAAAATTCGAAAAACAAACCAAAGTTCACACCAATAAACACTTTCCATTTTAGGAAAATAAGCAGATTTAAAATAATTTTTTCATCATGTACAGGTACAAAATAACCATGATAAATGTGATCATTATGTATACAATGTACCAATACATGTTCTTGGTAAAAAAAAAAATTATTAAATTTTTAAAAATTAAATAATTTTTTTTTTTTTTGAGACAGAGTCTTGTTGTGTAGTCCAGTCTGGCCTTGAACTCGTAGCAATCCTCCTGCCTCTACCTCTCTTGTGCTGGGATTAGACGTGTGCCACCACACCTGGGTTAAAAATGAATTTAGAATGTTGAAAATTGGCATTTCATGACAACTGAGAAATAGATTTGGGCAAGTATGTTTAAACCACAATATGGCTGAGTTCTAGGATGACAGAAGAAAATACCATAATGAAATATACTTGAATTCAACTATGATAAAAACTTTGACTATGTAAGATGCTAGTTAGAGAACATTTAAAGTTATAGTCATTAAGGGGGTTCATTTCTGTGCAAAAATAGATATCAAAAACTGTAGAGAGATCCAGTAATGATGGCTCATGCCTGTAATCCCAGCACTCAGGAGGCTGAGGCAGGAAGACTGCTGCAAGTTCAAGGCCAGCCTGAACTACATAGTAAGACCCTGTTTCTAAATAAATAAATAAATACATAAATGAAGTAAAATTAAAAAAACTGTAGAGAAAATATAATATGTAGTACCAACTCTATAGATGTAACTGTTTAAGAACCCGTATTCTTACAAAAATATAAATTCCTTTGGAGTAAAGATTTTTTTTCAATAATACCTGGCATATGATAGGTCCTCAATAGTTGTTGAACCAATGTAAAGCTAATTACTTTAAATTTTAATAAATTCAAAACTTGCAGTAATTAAACATGTTATGCATATGACTACGAAGGGAAAATCCAAATATTATTTGTCATTTCATACGTTATAAAAGTTTTGCTTTTTTTTGATAGGGTAACCCTTCACACATTTTACAACATATTATAAACTCCACTAGTTTCTTTTCTGGTTTGTTTTTTGAGACAGGATCTGGCTATGCAGTTCAGGCTGGCCTCGAACTTGTGGCTATCCTCTTGTCTCAGCCTCGCAGAGTGCTGGGACAAAAGGCATGTGCCATCACACCTGGTTCCACTAGTTTCTTTTTGCTAATCAGTAGCCATTTATATCTATTTAAAATATACACAGTTTTAGCAATATGTGCTGCCGAAGTAAACACTTTAAAATATACACAGGTCTTGTATACAGCTCAGTGGTAGAACTTATGCTTAGCATTTACAAGGTCGCGGGTTCACTCCCCACCACCTCTGTGTAGGTAAATGCCAACCATAACCTTTTACTGCTTGTATATAAACACACACACACTCACACATATCTCAGATTCCTCAGAGATTTCTTTGTGTGTGTGTGTGTGGGGGGTGCCGCAAAGGTGCATTTGAGTTGGAGATTCCAAGAATGGGGGCCCAAAACAAAAGCATCTAAAGTGGGCCTGGACAGAAGCGCTTCTGTTAACAGTTTCTGGGCCACAATAATTTGAAGAAACTAAACACTGCATTCATTTTTGGGGTGCTCTTGGCCTCCAGGCTAAGAGCTCCAGTGGTTCTCTCCTGCTGCCTCGAAGCTCCAGGTAAAGAGGGTGAAATTCGGGGGCAGATGGACAACATTTACCGTCAGGAACGAGCAAGGAAAGCTAAACCCATCCTCACTCTGTACAGTAGTAGCCTGTGCACGGTTTGGCCCCTTAATGGGCCCCTTCCTCTGCGGGGGCTGAAAGCTCCCTGCGCCACACCCCGTTTTCTTTCTCTACGGGATCTAGAGAAAACATCAAAGTGTTAAATTTTTTTTTTTTAATTTCGTAGCCAAAAGCCAAGCGGAAGAGAGTCGCACTCAACAGTTTGAACAATTCTGATGGTCCGGCACCGTCGCCGTGTCACGGCCAGGGCGGGGGGCAAGGCACGAAATGCAAGGACCTGCGGTGTCACTTTCTGCATAGGCTCCCAACACATCGCAGCAATCCCGGCAGGTCTCCCGGTGCCGGCAATAAACGGGAGTTCTGCAATCTGTGTCCCAAGAGCCCCAGGCGCGGCCCAACCCTCTCCCCGAGCTCCCCCAAGACCCGGAACGATGTCTCGGCCTCGAGAGCTCGCGGACCTCGAGCGAGAGGAGGAAGCGTAACGGGGCGTGGTGCGCCGGGCTCGGGTCCCCGGCTGCAGACCTTCGCACTCACCGAACCGCGGGCCGGGCTGGGTCTGCAAAGGCGCTGTCAATGCGTGACCCGGAAGCAGAAGCTGCGGCGGCGAGCGCGTTCGTTTACAGGTCGGAAGGATCGAGTAGGAGGGGCGTCGGCGTGCTGACCCGGCGCAGAAAGCCAGGTGCGCCTGCGCAGACACGGGCAGCGGCCTCCGTCCCACTCGGCCCTAGCTAGGGGGTTTCTTTCTCCCCTCACCCGAACGCAAAGACCGTCGGCGCGAGTTCGCGCTGTCGGCCGCAAGCTTAGATCCCTGGGCCTGTTCCTGCGTCGGAAAAGAAGCTCACGAACCCTGGCTGTCAGGCCGGTTCTGCATGGCCGCGCCGGCGTGGCCCGGGCCAGCAGTGAGTCCATCCCTCCACTCTGCTCTGGTACCCATTATCTCTGCATCGGAGACCGGCCCGGGCACCTCATGCCCACAGTGGTCCCGAACACGCGACTCTAAACACTGCTTTTATGCAGCAAACCCGCACTGGTTCAGTTGCTCAGGAGATTAAACTGTTAGAAAGGAGCGTCTTCTGCAAACAAAAGAACTAGTAGCGTAATGCATGATGGCAGAATGAGTCTACACCCCATAGAAGTCTCATGGATATTGTCCATCCTCTTCAAAGTGAACGGTAGACAAGACAATCTCAACTACCCAAGAAGTGTGGAATTAAAGATGTTGAGGGCTAAAAAGAGATGTAAATGTTGACCATAACCCCTCGGACGCAGAGATAACTGACACTTCTAAGTAATGTAGCTTCCAGTACAAAGCATAAACCTTGTAAATTCATCAGCACATGGGCACATAGTGATGCATTGAAAGAGTGAAGCAGTCCACGCAGGCAGACTCTTAAGTGCTGCTATCTACCTGGCTGCTTGTTTAACCAATGGTGCCCCAGCATTTACTCCCCATAATTTGCTCCAAGAAACCAAAATCGAACCAGTGAAGATCAAAGGAGGCTGCTGGTGGTGCACGTGCATCGGTGAGGGATGGAAGTGACAGCTCAGGGCCTGTCTGAAGAGTAAGCCCTCTCTGAGGCTCTGAGGTTTCAAACTCAGGAATTTTGCCATGCAGGAATGTGTCCCCCACCTCCTGCCACCATACGGTGGTGAGATTGGCCAAGTTTTCATAAGAAGCTGAAATCCAGATTTTTAAAAACAAAAATAAATTCTCCCAAATTGCATATGTTGGTAATTTTTTAAAATAAGAATCATTTTTAAAAACAAGTAACATTCAACCTGCAAGTCACCTTTTCCAGGGCTGAATTAAAGGCTATTTTGGTCATTGGCAGCTCTGTGGGTGAAGGATTTAAGGCAGCCCTCTGGTTAAGAGGGATCTGGCGGGTTGACTTGAAGCTGTAGTTACGTATTAACTATATTGCTTTTTTAAAAATTCATAGGTTTGTTTGAGAAAGTTTGAAGAAACCCAGCTGAGTTTACAGAGAGAGAGATCCCCATGCAACCCCCTAAACCATTCTAAGGCATTTGTTCAAATTCAATGTATGGTAGCAGTTTGAGTCTGTGCTTCTTGCTTCTGAACTAGAAATCTATATTAGGGCCCCAGCAGCTATTAAACCTGCAAACACAGGACCTAGACATACTTGAGTTGATTGGTGCTGATCCAAAATGAGGTGATAGACTCTGAGAATTTAAACCAGTTCTGGCCACCGGTGCGGAAAGTCACAGAAAAAAATTAAGCTCCCTTCGTATCTGATCCAGGCCTAACCTCATTTCAGTCAGTATCTCTCAAATTCCCATCTCTGAGTCTAGAACTGTGTAATTCACAGGGCAGCCCAAGGGTGTATTTTCTCCTGATCTCCCTTGGATCCTGTTTGGCTGGAAGAGATATAATGATTCCATTCTATGACATCATGGGCCCCTGCCTTCCAAATCACCCTTTTCCCAGATTCTGTAAGGTGATGCCCTGCTTGGTACCACCCATTACTGTCTCAGAGTGGAGCATCAGCTTCACAGATCTGACCCGTTCATTTCTTCTCCTGCCTTCATCCTATTAAGTTTAGCTTAATTAAGTCTAGAGGAGACCACTGCTCAGTCTCTGGGAATCCACTGCAGAAAAGGAGCTGCCTGCCTGGACACAGCTGAGATGATACCGTCAAAGCATCCAGCAACTGTAAGTATGCACCTGAAGGCATCCACCCCCAACCCCGACCCAGCTTCCGTGTCTTGGCAGTTTTTGTTTAATGTCATCTGCCAGCCAGGGTGGTAGAAAGAAAGACTATGAGACTAGAAGATCAGCTTGGAGATTGATTAGTTATTTCATTTCATTTCTCTGGGTACTAATTTTCTCATTTGTAAAGTAAGAGTGTTGGCTAAAATGATCTGTAAATATCCATTTGTTTCAATAAATTCTGGTTCAACCTAATTCCAAAGCCATAATTCTTGCTTCCTAAACATTTACTCTGTAGTCTAGATACCAAGAGCTTCATGAATATCATAATACTACTGTCCTGTGTTAATGATTACTATGAATGATTAATTATACAATAGCAATGTCTACATAGTTTCTTAGTTTCTATTTTTGTTGCTTCTGCTTGTGCCTCTTTTTGTTCCATACTAGGGGCTGAATCCAAGAACACTCTACCACTGAGCAACACCTTTAGCCCTTTTTATTTTTATTTTGAAACAAGGTCTTGCTAAATTACCCAGACTTGCCTTGATATTGAAATCTTCCTGTCTCAACCTTCCAAGTAGCTGGGATTATAGGTATGTCCACCATGCCCCCCTTTTAAAGCAGGGAAAAGACTTGGATGCTTCTCGGGTTCAACTTTTAACCTTGTTTATATTTAAAAAATGTTCAAACATACAGAAAAATAAGAAAGAATAGTATAATGAATCCTCATATCCGTTATTTGTATTTAACACATTTTTGCCAAATGTTTAAAATCTAATTTTTTCCTTCTTTTTTGGTCATTTTAGGTTTTTCAAACAAACTACTCAAACAATATAAACAATTACTGCAGCTTTAGGGGACTTTTTTTTTTTCTGTGAAGGCTTAATTTGGCATCTCATAACTTTTCAAAAAACCTGAAATAGCTAATGTGAATTTATCCATTTCTTCCTTGAAAAAAATTATTTCCCCACTCTATTGTTTCATTTCTCACATCTCTTGGTTGCTAAATGGTAAGGTATACAAGTTATGGGAAATTATCAGTATTTAAAAAATGTAAGAATGATTGATTAGAGACTGCCAGGGAGTGATAAAATAAGCTACCCATACAGGTTATTTTAAAGCATCTCTGAGAATTCATTGCACAACAAAAGTTGATTTGGATCCAGCCATTCACCAGATATTCACTGAGCACCTACTTTGTTCCAGGCTCTGTGCTCAGCAGTATACGAAAGACAGAGATAGAGAGACACAGTTCCTTATTATCAAGGATTGGGAGGCGAATATGAACACTGTCAATTACAATGACAGATGATTATTCAGAAAGGTTTTTAAGTACAAAGTTACTGTTGTGGAACAGTTCTACTTTACAGTAATATCAAGAGAGTGGAGGGAGACTAGAGAACCACTAGCTCTTTCTGATAAATTAGAGAAGACTCTAGCCACAGAATAAATGTGAGATCCACTACACTCCCCGATCGGCAGAGTTGATGAATGTGTGAATGTTTCCCTGCACTAAATGTGGGCCACAGAGAAGGCAGACAATAAAAGGTCTGTCTTTGGTCTATCCACAAGGGATATCAAGGAACATGAAGCGACAGGTGGCCAGAAGCCAGAGATGAACACAGGAATCCAAGCATCTAGAATTTATCACATGCTACCGCTTGCATCTGTCTTGTCTGGGCTGAAGGGACTCATGTAAGAGATCACTGATAATAATGGTTTCTGTCACCGTGACAAAATATTTGAGAAAAGACAACTTGAATGAGCAAAGATTTATTTTGGCTCATGGTTTCAGGGGTTTCAGTCCATGATCAGCTGGCTCCATTGTTTCTGGCAAGAGAGCCAGAGAGGAAGAGGCCAGGGATAAGAGCTAGTCCCCATGGGCACACCCTCAGGTGCTGCTCTCTTCAACTAGATCCCACCTCTCAAATTTCCATTGTCCCCCAAAAATACTATAAAATTATGAATCTATCACTGGATTAACCCACCAATGAAGTTAGAGTCCTCATGATCCAATCACCTTCCGAAAGCCGCATCTCTAAACACTGTTGCTTGGGGGAGCAAGCATTCAACACATGTGCCTCTGGGGGGACATTTCAGATCCATACAATCACAAGAAGAATCTCCAAAGAAACTGTAAAAGCCCCTTTTGTGGAAAAAGTCAGTTTCCACCATTAGCCAGATACAGACCTATCCTACTAAAGAACTTCCCTTCCCCTCAGCCATTCTGCGCAGATCAAGTAGTAATTAGCTACTTCAGGAGAGGTAGGTTTAGGAGAAAGCTGGTGGCAGATGGCCACCAGGCCCAGGCCTGTTATGGTGGATGGGGAGTGCTGACAGCCTAGAATGAAGACTGAAGTATTTGGTTACCATTTTGAACTGGAAACATTGTAATTACTAAATCTAGACAGTCTCTTTTATTTAAAGTGGCTATCATTTAAAGGGTTGTCAGTTATCAAAGAGTGAACCAAAAAGTCAAGGGTATGCCCAATTCTTCATTCAAGGCAAGAGAAGATTTTCCCCTCTCCCCCAATAAAAATTTTTAAAAGATGCTAAAAGCCAAAAAATAAAGTCATATTTTTATAACATTCCCTGACTCTTGCCTTCCATATCTGACTCCATCTCTGGTTATTTCTGTTCTTCGTGTTTTGATTACAAGTGATTCCATGAGGTTTTTGTTTTGTTTTGTTTTGTTTTGTTTTTGTATGCTGTGTCTCCCATAAGACTTTTAGGTCATTGCTTTTTCTTTTCTCTTCTGTTAATTCCAGTTCAGCACTCAAGGAGCGTCTACTAGATGGTGTTGATTGACAGTACAACTAGTGTTCCTATTTTCAGACCTTGGCATAAATTTGAACTAGAAATTTGATAATGATGTTATGGTTGTAATGATTGTTGCTATCGCTGCTAAACATAAATTAGTACCTAGACTGTAGGTAATGCCATGAAGCATCCCAGATCACAGATCTGGTGTCCTTCCCTTTGAGCAGTGTGTGTAATCCTTTTTGGCGTGAAAAACTTCTTTCTACCCCCGCTGGCTCCAAATCCTTTCCAGATTTTGGGTGGCTCCTCTTGAGCAACAGTGTGCTAGGGGAGAGGAATTCTGCCTGGTAACCTTCTAAGTGGTAACATGAAGCTTTTCACAACAGATTTCTGGCCAATGGCCAGAACCCATCAAATGCTCTCCTGTCTCAAAGCTTCTCCTCGATGGGCCACCTAGCTAATGTTGGTGGAAGTTTCCTTGACGCTTTCCTAGAGAAAGGTGACTTACATAAGGAGGGACTCTTTGCAAATAAGTTCTATCACCAAAGAAAAAGAAAAAAGCCAAAGGAGAGTTTCAGATACTCTAAGATGAAGGAGAGAAATGGGATCAGCCAAAATTAAGAGTAGGGTAGAAGAATAAAATCCAAATGTCAGATTTGTTGGCTATTTGGGAAAAATGGTTTTCCCTCATTAATAGAATAGAATAGAATTGTGTATTTAAATACACTAATAGAACAGTGTATTTTTCTTTACTTTGACTTTCTTAAATCTTAGTGTTATCATGTACAACATATTCTTTATATCTAGAAACATGTAATGCCATACAAACACTATAGGGACCAAGGTCTCAGTTCTAATAGTGGCACTAGTTTCTTTACCCACCTAAGCAAGTTACATTACCTATACATGTCTCAGTTTACTGGGTTACATTGAGATGAGCGAACAGCACTACCCTGAGTGTTCATTTCACAAAACCTAGAATGTTTGCGAAAAGGGATTTTATAAACAATACAAATGTTAATTATTATCTATGCCATCTTTGTATTATGTTTGTTCAAAGAGGTTACCAAATGCCTTGTCTTCCTGTTTACATGGTAAGCACGACTAAGACAATGACTTAGATTTACTGCACGCATCTCACAGCACAGTCCCGATCACACAGTAGGCATTTGTTGAATGCAAACTGAACTGAACTAAAGTAAACTGATGTCCAAAGACAGGAACAGTGGAATGCTGCTATGTCCTAGTCTCCAAGCCTGTTTCTTTCTCAGCCTTGGAGACCAGGACATAGAAAAATTGAAAAAGAAAAACTGAATAGGAAGCTTAGAACTAGAATGGAGAACAAGAAAATTAAAGACGATATAATGTAAGCCTCATGAAACTTTTCATATGCATAAACCTGTACCTGAAAAAGTAATTCGCTAAAGAACAGAATGCTGTTAATGTGGCCCAGGGTAGCCTCCCGGGACATGCCATCAGGGTTAAACAGGGCTTCTTTCAGAAACTGCTCCAAGACAAACCATGCTCTCCATAGTCAAACTCTGCTCTTTTTTTCTTTCCTTTTAACTTTCCCTATGGCTCAGGAAAATCTGTGAATTACTGTTTTTTCTAAGCTCACTTTCATCATCAATATTTTATTATTTTTGGTTCTACAGAATACCAATATTTTCTACTATCAGAATAATTTTATTTTATTTATTTATTTATTTATTTATTTATTTATTTATTTATTTATTGGGTGCTGGGGATCAGACTCAGGGCCTTGTGCGTGCAAGGCAAGCACTCTACCACTGAGCTAAATCCATAATCCCCATATAAGAGTCATTTTAAAACATTTTGAAACTTCATGAAGATTGCCCAAGGGATTTTGAAAAAAAATTACAGTGCTAATGGTAATATTGAAATGACTTATAAAGTATAGTATTTTTCTGAGAAAGTAGGCATTTATAGCTTTATTACCTAGCAAACCAGGACTGGAATGGAGAAAGGTAGCAGGATAATTTTTTGATTGTCCAAGGGAGGGAATTAACAGAGGAAATGCTCACTTGCCTGGTACCACTGGGTGATCCAGACAGTCTGGAAAGTTCTGTTAGCAAAGAAACGATCAGATAGTCTGAATCAGTTTCAGGAGCCTAAGAAACAAATTAAAATAGATCTTATTTTCTGCTCACCTGCTAGCCATGCTATTTCTAATAGGAGAATGTCTCCCCCTGGAGGGAAAATAGAGCATTTGCTCCTTGAGGCTTCTTTCCCAAAATTCAGCAATTAGCCTTTTGTTCATTCATTGATTCATTGACTATTTGATTTTTTGGTCTATCCATCCATTCATTCATCCACCCATCCATCCATCTATTCAAAAGATACTTATTAAGACCTATTACTGTGCTTTCAATTTTGAATGATGCTGAAAATCCAGCTGAGAACAAGATAAACTTGGTCCCTTCCTCCAGGGAAATTACAGTTTAATGTGCAAACAAATATTAGGGAAAAAAATCCACCTGAATATCTAAATAGTCAAAACAGTGAAAAGTTATATAAAGGGAAAGAGCAATGGATGAATGTTTATGCCCTCCATTCACCATATATTAAAATCCTAACCCCCAAGCTGAAGGTATTAGGAGATGGGGCCTCTTGAGAAGTGATTAAGTCACAAAGTTTCATGAGTAGGATTAGCATCCTTATAAAAAGAGATCCTTCACTCTTTCCTGCAGTGTGAGGTTGCCATAATAAAATGATGATATATGATAAAGCTGGCCCTCACCAGACACTGAATCAGCAACCTTGATTTTGGGCTTCCAGCCTTCAGAACTGAGAAAAAAATTTTGTTGTTTATTAAGCTACACAGAATGAACTAACACAGAAAGTGTGGGGTGATATGGCTATTCAATAAAAGAATTAATGAAGACTAGAAGCTTAGAAAAAGTTTCCCTGAGCATAGACCTGGAAGATGGGTGGAAAAAATCAGATGGAAAGTAGGGAGGTGAAGGAAATAATCAGATTTTCTCAGAATCTATACTAATAGTACATACCTACAAATTTGAAATAATACACAAGGTAAAACAATTATGGGATTTTTAATGGCAAAAGACTAGGAACACCTGATATCAATCAACAGAAGTGGGGAGATGATGAGTTAAACTGTGGTATACTGTGGAGTACCATGATGCTATAAACATAGTGAGGAATATTTATATGGGCTGCTATAGAGTGACTGTCACAATGTGGTATATGAAGCAGGGCATGCAATGCCATGTATAATAGCTACCTTTTGTGCAAATGAAGCATTGGGAAGACAGAACTAATAAAATGGTGTGTGGGGAAGGGAACTGGGATTAGAGGATAAGGAGAAATGGAAGGGAGACATCTCTTTTTATGTAGTTTTTTTTTTTTTTTTAAGGTTCTGGGGATTGAACTCAGGGTCTCGCAATTCCCAGGCAAGTGCTCTACCACTGAGCTAGGTCTGCAACCCCCTTTTATGTAGTTTTGACTTTAGAATCATCTAATCATTTTATATATTCAAAAAATGAATTAAAAAGAAAAGAAAGACTCTCTAAAATTGAAAACAAAAGAAATAAATAAACCTAAGTACACATAAGATTTGTAGCAAAACAAAAGAGAAAGTTTATTTCAAATGACTTTTGAACATAACATTTTGTCTTTCTTTTAGTGAAATATATCCTAAGAACAAAACGAACTACAAAGAACTTCACATTTCATTCTGTAATTTTATTGTTAGTAACTAATAGTAATATTATGAAACTATATGTTTTGTGGGATAAAGCAAATAATCTAAGTGTGAGAATGAAATGCAAGATCAAATCAGTTGAAAATCTTATGTTTAAACCTGTAGGAAATAAGCATGAAGTGTGATCAAAAAATATGGTGAGCGTTTAAATTTTTAGAAATTTATAACAGTAAAACACACATCGCCATTCACTCCACTCTCTCCCCCTTCAGACTTGTTTCACCGTTCTTGCGCTTTCTGAAGCAGTTCTGGAAATCCTCTTTCATGTCTTTAGTTTCACTGTTGTGGCTGTTTAGTTTTACAGTTGTTCAGAAATTCCATGTTCTGAATTGATTAAAAACATTTGCCTTTGTTGTTTATTTTTGATTTTGGGGAAGAGCCAGAAGTTTCATGGTAGCAGATCTGGTGAATAAGGTGGATGAGGACACACGACAAGCCTGCCTTTCTTTTGGGTGGCTCTGGGCAGCAGCCTTCACAGTATTTTTTTTATCACATCTCATAAAGACACTCACAAACGAGTACTTCCACAACTGCTTCAGAAAGTGGCAAGAACATAAGTGTGTTTGAAGCAAGGGGAAGTATTTTGAGGTGGATTAATGGCAATCTGTCTTTTCCTGTTAAAAAGTTTTTAATTGAAACATTCATCGTATATTTCATTCACACCTCGTATTGTGAAGATGCCGATAATGTCACTGAAGACAATGAACTTAGCAACTTGGAGCTATGGACGAATCTCTAAAAGGGGGAAACACAAAAGACTATTCTTTAGAGGACAAGACGGGATGATTTCTCAGACAACCGTAAATCTGATGCCAGATAGTACCCCAGATGCTGATTACATAGATTGCTCTTCACTCTGAGCATTACACTGGTGATAAAATACCAGATACACAACTGGAAGATAGGGACTACTATCATCCCAAGAAAACATCCAAGTCACAGACAATTAAAAGACTTAAATAGTTTGGCCTCTGCCAAGGGAAGTGTGAAGGAACACGCTTCAAAGTTAACCAGAAGTTATATAAAAAAGATTATTCTGTGAATATATATCTGCACCACATGCAAGGATGAGGATGTATTTGAATGAAAGACAGCCTTTACAGCTGTTTAGAAAATAAATGGGGGGGGTTCAGATTTAGCTCAAGTGGTAGAGCACTTGAGCAAGGCCCTGAGTTTGATCCCCTGCACTACCCCCCACAAAAAAGAAAAGAAATGGGAACCCATGTACTAAATTTTATCGGTGGTTTCATGATATTTTGACTGAAGGGGACAGTTCAAGTCTGCTCAAGGACTTATATTTTCTCTACTTAATAGAACTGGGGCATTTATCTAAAATTCAACCATTTTCTAAGCCCTCAGATTTTTAACTATTTGCTGGAAACAAAGGTCGAGATTCAGACAGGAAAAAGTTACTTCTGCAAATACATCATAAAGCCAAATAATTTTTTTTAACATTTTGATGAAATTCGTGTGTGTGTGTGTGTGTGTGTGTGTGTGTGTGTGTGTGTGTGTGTGTAGGACAGAAAAAAAGCAAAGTAGCAATAGGAAGCTTTTAGGCTGCATTATAGAAATGTTTCGAAAGGTGCGGATGATGGATGTGGGGACGATCTGGCTGCAGCATCTCTCACCCCTCTGATCACTAGCATTGAGCAGGTTAATATGGCGGGCTAGGCGAGTGTCCCCTTCCTCCCTGGTCACTCTTCCCTCCCGAAGCTGGACCACCGCTGACAGTGGAGACAACGGAAGGCTATTTCCTCAGTCAAAGGTATACGGACAGCTGCACTCCCCTGCTAGAACCTCCAAACAAGCTCTCAAAAGGTATGAATTGTGACGATTGGTTTAAATGTCTACTCTGGGTAAAGCTTCAGACGGTTTGGATGTTGTTGCTCTGAAGATCATATTTTTAGAGAAACTGATAGCAAATATGCTAGACAGCTATGAATTACATCTCACCGAACAAGAAACAGCATAACTGTTTAATGCATTTGGAAGAATTTCACAAGCGTGGAAAACTTTAGGAACTTATTGCAAACTGTTCATTTAAAAATGAGTTAAAATGTGCTTGATCCTGGACAAGGGAGGTCAAAAGGAAGAATTCATTCTGTGACAAATAACAATGACAATGGGAAGCCAAGTCCTTTATATAAAGCTACTTTTCTAAGGGGAGACTTACTTTAAGTAAATTATTTTATGTATTTTGTAATTATGTTGAGTTTACATATGTATGACATTACTGTGGGTCAAACTAATACTTTGATAACATGGCACTAATTTTAAATTTTAATACTGAGTAAAATCAGTATTATCAAACTTCAAATGAATAAAATTTAAAATTTTGCAGAAGAATGATAGCAAATTACAGATTATGAAAGACAAGATTAGAGACCTGAGGACATATAGATAAAAAAGATACGATCAGAGCAAAAAGTATTGTCTTTATTCATTAAAGTATAAAGTATTTGTGTTACATTTCACAATTAACAAAAATCCTAAAGGAAAGGAAAGGAAAATAAGAAGATGAGAAAGGCATTTTAAACATAGAGACCAGCATGAATAAAGGGATAGAGTCATGAAACAGTGTGCTTTGGTGTGTAGGAGCTACAAGAAGTTTTGCGTAACTAGAAAGGAAACGAAGTGGGAGAAGGAGGCTAGGAGACACGGTGGAAGATGTTAATTGAGGTGTGGAGAGGTTCAAACTTGAAATTTAGTTCATTTCTTCTGACTACTGGGAGGAAATCGGTGCACAGGGAAGAGAGAGCAGGAAAGGGTAAGAAAAGGCGAAAAAAGAAGAGCCATTAGGGCACCGGACACCAGGGACTGGAAACACAGTATTGCTTGTGGAAGGAGGAGGAGGAAATAGGTTAGTGTGGGTGGGTATTACAGACTGTAGTAAGCTTCCTAGTTTGAAAAAATATTCAATTAGTTCAGGAGTCTTAAAGCTTTTGTTTTGTGGTTAGAATGCGGGTTGCTAAACTATCACAGAGCTGGGTAAATATATCTATTCTTCCCAAGCTGAGACAAACAAGACAACTGTGGAATAATGCTACGTTATCTCAGAGGTAAAAATCTACTACACAGTCTTTCCTTCTTTCACATCTCTGATGATGATTCCTTTTCTTCCTCGGACTTTAGCTCCCAAATTATAGCCTTTAGTTTCAAGTCGCATTATTTCTGCACTCCGTCTCCATCTCTCAGAACTTTTCTCCATAATCGCTTTTCTACAGAGAGAATAGTCCCCCAAGCGCTAATAGAAGTTCCCAAGTATGAAACAGAGAGGCTTTATGTCCCACAGACCTCCTTGCAGTTTAAAAATCAGTGATTTCTGTGTGAATTATGTGAAATTGTGAGCAGCTTATTACCCACTTCATTGGAAATGTCTTGGATGACACTATCCAAGGACGGTTCTGCAGAGCAGCGTTAGCGACTAAGGCCGTTGGTAAGAGGAAACTGATCTTTAATAATATAAGAAGCACCTGGAGGCGGGTGCACAACGGTGATGGATGAGCTGGATGAGTACTTGGGATCACACTCTGAGAAGATTCTAGTCCCAGTTTAATTCACACCATCCAGTAATCACCAGTGAACTTCACTTACAGTATCCTTCTACATCTTACAGTTTTGGACAACATCGGAGAGAATAGCAGCCTTATTGAAGCTGTTACACTTAGGTCGTTCAGAGACTAATCTCACTTCCCAGAATATTGTTTTTCTGATTCATGGTTGGCGTTTGGTTTCGATTTAGGTTGACTGTCCTGGGAAGATTGATCTTTATATATCCTTTGTTGTATCTTTGGTCAGTGCAGAGAGTTTGTGTTGGGTTTGCTTTTAGAACAGAAGCAGGGAAGAGCTCTAGCAAGAGACACAAAGGTCTCAATTTTATTAGAGTCAAAAGTGCCCCGGGCTAAAACTGCCCTATATTACTACAGTCTACCAGTTCAGGAACACGGAGGGAAGACATTCTCTTTAAAGCCCAGTAGCCCTTACTTTCACGATATCTCCTTTTCAATTAGCTACCCATCTTATAACCAGCAACAGGATCCTTTTTCTGAGATTGACGCTGGAAGAATAAGAATATAAATCAGAGTTCTCCTGATTTATAAAGTTCAAGAACACAGGCTTGAAAATCCTATTTGCAACACTGAGGGGAGCAGAAATCTTGCATTCCTTTGACTCAGATTTCTGACAAAATTGACCCCAATATATCTGACACTTTGATGGAGACAGAAGTGAAATACACTGATGGGCATTAGAGTATGTAGGAAGGCGATAGCTCCCATTTTAAAACAACATCTGACTGCTTTGTAAGTGTCTCTAAAGGAAGTATTTGTTTGTTGAAGAAAGGCCACTAAAACACCATTTAATTGCATGAATATGCCATGGATCACCGAAATAGTTTGTTGGCATTAAGGAAGCTAGACTGTGGGCTAGGGAATATAGCTCAGTGCTAGGACAGTTGCCTAGCACGCATGAAGCCCCAGATTTGATCCCCAGCACTACAAAAAAAAAAAAAAAAAACAAAACGCAGACTTGGGCCTCTGCAGAGTACAGTATATGTTCTTAAGGGAAATGCTTCTCTTTCTATGTATGGATTTAGACTTCATAGATGTCATTTATTCATTTACTCAGCAAATATTTACTTGGCATCTATCATGTACCACGCACTATTCTAGGTGCTAGTTGATAAGGCAATCAGCAAAGAAAAACCTCTTCCCTAATGAATCAGACACTCCAGATGGGGTTGAAAGATAGTTAATAAATAAAAACTATAGTATAATGGAAGTTAGTACCTGAGGTGGAGAAAAGTAAAGTAAAAAAATTAGAGAATTTTGGTGTGAAGGGGATCACTGTGCCTTAAAAAAAGAAAACACCTAGAAATGCAGGCATTATTCTATAAACTGTGAACATGTGGTTAACCATTGTATTAGTTACTTTCCCATTGCTGGGACAAAACACCTGACACCTGTAACTTAAAGGAGGAGAGGTTTATTTTGGCTTACAGTTTCAGAAGTTTCAGTCTATGGCTGGATGGCTCCAAGGCAGAAATGGCATGGCAGAAGGGCCTGGCAGAGGAAAGCTGCTCAACCCATGGTAGCCAGGAAACACGAAGAGAAAGGAAGAGCCAAGAACAAGAATACACCCTTCCAAGTCATGCAGAGTGACCCACCTCTTCCAACAGGGCCCTGTCTCCAAACATGAGACTTTTGGGGGACATTTTAGACCCAAACCATAACATTCTGGGTTCTGGAGGTATGGTAGTGAGCAAAGCAAAACCCTTGCCCCAGTGGATCAGAAACTCCAGCTGGGGTCGAAAGACAGGTAATAAGAAAAAAATATAGTATAATGGAAGCTGATAACTGATGTGGAGAAGAATAAAGTAAACAAATTGGAGAATTTTGGTGTGAAGGGGATCATTTTGCCTTTTAAAAAACCGGAAAAGCAGGCATAATACCTATAAACTGTGAACATATGGCTGACCACAGAAGATGAAGCTGTTTTCATACAACACTTCTTAAAACAGGGCCTTCAGGATCTGGGTGGAAAAGTCGGAAGAAGGACCTTTCTCACTTCTGCCTAAGATTCAGCACTTCTGCAGTTCTTTGGAGACATGAATTACATTTTTGGTTTTTTGAGACAGGGTATCCCTGAGTAGTTCAGGCTGGTCTTCAACTCACTATGCAGCCCAAGCTGGCCTTGAACTCATGGCAGTCCTCCTGCCTCAGCCTCCTGAATGCTGGGATTACAGGCATGCGCCACCATGCCTGGTATGACTTACATTTGGAATCCCTGTTCATATCATCACAAGTACTAGTGTAGTCTCCATTTGCGTCTGTGGAATAGAAACAAAGTGCACCTTTGCAGTGGTTGCTAAACAGCAACCACAATGTCTTGCTGTCCCTTGGGACATTACCACACAGCAAAAGGCAAGTGGTAGAAACTACTCTTGATACTATTTTTAGGGTCTCTGAGAAAGATAGACAGAGCACGACCACATGTGTTAGTAAGAGTGAGACCGACAAAATTTTGTACCAATTACTAAAGATAGACTACTCCTGGCTTCCTTAAGATATGACATGTGAGAAAAGGCCAGGAAGTTGGCATAAGTCAGCCTTGAGGAAGAGTGGACTCCTAAAACTTGCTTTAATTGAAGTTTGTGACACATACACCACAGCTCCTACCTTATACTAGATAACCAGGGCAGAAGTATCCCAATTTGGACTGAAAATGTGTGAGAAGAAATTTGTCAAGCAAAGTTGCCCCTATCAAACGGGAAGTTCGGGTGTTCTCAAGTAATATAGCATCATTACCAGTCCCTGATAAGGATTCTGGCCTGGGCAAAGTAAGGTCTGAGCTGCTGGAAGAATGATAACTTTCTGGAGGCAGAAAACACATGGAGAGGTTGGGAAGTGCATGAGGAGCCCCACATCCGGGATTGTCAGCGACTTCCAAGATCCAAGTGCTTCTGAGTTTGTAGCCAAATCCCCAGCACCACTCGGACTGGAGGCCTCCAAGTCATGGTGGCACAGGATACAAATTTGGGTGTGCACTGAGCGGAGAAAGTGTCTTTTTAAGTGTGTATACAAGTTGTTGCGGTGGAACAGAGGGGAGGAAGGAGGAGACGTAGGTGATTATTTTCTGTAGAACAAAGGATTATTTTCTGTAGAAATTCAGAGTGCACGAGAAGTAGAAAGTTCCTCTGGATTTCTGCTCTGAGTAAAGTCATTACGGAAGAGAAAGAAGGCCTTGAAGATAGTGTGAGGTGACGAGTAAGCAGCTGTGCGCAGGCCTTACGTGAGGTGTGGGCAGGCACTCATGGCATGTCTGTGTCACTGAAGACTCTTGAGCACGTGGGAAGTTGGATTCCTCGTCTAGTCGGAGGCTCCTAAGGGCCCAGAGCAGACCACAGTGCCCATTTGTCAGTACAAATATGGTGGAGAGGAGCAAAGCAGGTCGGCTCTTACACCAGGCAAAGCGCCCTCTAGTGCAGAGACGGTCTTGTCCAAGTGACAGACAAACCACACAGTATGAGTGTGCTCTCAGCCTTCCAGTCCTTCTCACTGTAACTGGCCTTGTGCAAGCCAGGAGAATGAGGGGCAGAATCAAAAGAGCCCAAACAAGCTAGGACTAATTTGCATTAGGCTGGTACATTTACAATAGAGTTTCTTTCTGCGGGAGAGAAAAAAACAATACATCAAAGACATGAGGGGGCAAGGGAGCAAGTAGGCCAGGGCTGGGCTTGAGAGAAAGCTCGGGAGTGTTAAGGGAAAAGCCAAAGAGACCAGCAGCAAAGGCGATACCATAATGTGTGAAATAATTAGAGGAGGAGGGGAGAGAAGCTTAAGATGCTTTGCTTTGCACTAGGAATGTAATTCCCTTTAGAGTTTTTCTGGAGATTGTAATAGAATCTAAAGTATTTTTAAATTCTCTTTTGGCTACTGGATGTGTTTCTTTTGAATGTGATATCATGCTAAAATGGGTCAAAAGGCAGTACAGCTTTATACAGTACATTTTGGAGGTATTACCTAGGATTTTAGACTAAGGTGAAGGAGTCAGTACTATATTTTGAATTAGCTCTTTGTTCTAGCCCTGAGTCAAGTGAGCAACTTCTTCAGATTTAGCGTGCAAAAATATATCAGCTGTATATAGGAGAGACTGGGAATAACTAGACACCGGAGAGAGGAAAATGGCAGGGTCTATTCAAAATCTCAATTTTGGTGAAAGCGCAATACTAGGGATTAGGTATATGTGATGGAGATCTGTGTCTATGCATCATGGAGGTCTCTTCTTCCTGTGGGCTAATGAGAGTGAGATAAAGGAACAGAACAGCTGGCTCTCAGAGGATAAGAGAGGAAGTACAATGTTGCTCAGGGCTTGTTTTCCCTGTGTGGTGGGTCCTCTGAATACTCCAGTGGGACAGCTGGGGCACCATCCAGCCTCGCTTTGCTTGGGACCAGAGCCACTCATCCGGGCCTTGGCATTCAGAGGACCCAGTCCCGTGACCCTGTGGAGCCGACAGAGGTTCAGCTTTGCCCTCTGCATTGGTTCCCCTTATTTTCCCAAAACTGGAATTGTCTATTTTTCTCTATCTAATTTTTACACAGAATTTGGGAAATGATTTGATTCTAAATCTGACGCACTAAATGTCTCTTCCTTATATTGTCAAATCCTGCTACAGATTTATTCCCTCAGTTCCCACCTACCCCCTCAAATGTCCGACCTGGAACTTGAAAGGATCAGCCATCCCTGGATCTCTGTACCTGTTTCCCATGGTCTTTGGTCCTTCTCCAATAATTTCCCCTCCCTCTGGGCTCAGACCCCCTGTACTCTCTGTGGACTGCATCCTCAGCACCTCTGGGTGGCGTGATGTAATCTGATGTGGGAAGCCTTGACACGTGGTATCCTTAGCAATAGTGGCAAAGGGCCTTGTGTGATGACATAACCCAGGTCCTACTCTATAAGCGCTGTGTGTAACGTAAGCTTTGAGGGTGGGAGGCCTTACTCAGGGTCACACTTTGTAGATAGAAGGCAGGGACCCACTTGAAGGGTAAGATAACTGGCAAAATGAAATCTCCCATGTGAAGTGCTGGTCAAGAGATGTGAAGGAATGAACTCAGGCAGAAAGCCTGAAAACCATGCCAGTCTTTTCTGGCCACAGCAGCGCTCTCCTGGGAAGGATAAATAGCAGGGTTGAACCAGTAAGCCTTGAGAGTGTGTTTGCTGTAGTATGATCAGAATTTATGCTGTGTAAGCTCAGCTCTTTTTATGTTCCTTGCCTCTGTTTCTAGTTTTCCAGCATTTTAAACATTATAGTCTTTGCAAACACCAATCCATTTTGGCTGTACCTGGGGATAGCAAAGAAAAGCATTTCTGTCTCCTGAGCTAGAGCTTTAAGAATAATCTAAAGCTTATTAACCATGTAGGGCACATGGCAGAAGTAGGAGTGGTAACCAAGAGGAGCGGGCCACAAGTTTATAGAATGAAGGAAAGAAGGAGCAAGCAAATAGGATTGAGTCATTCATTTTAAATGTTTGCATATTTATTTTGGGAAATAAAATTCATAATAGGTGTATAATACCTTATATTATTTATTTAAACATTCTGCTGTTGGACACTTAGAATATTCCTAACTTGCTTTTATTTTAATAGCAGTAAGACAGGTTTAGGCCCGACAGTTTTTTGGTGAAACAGAATATTTCCTGGGCCAGTCATACTCTGTCACTAGAGCACACAACCGGGGAAGTCCAAGTTAACACGTCTGGAATTGCTGAATCATAAATGTTGCAGAAGACACCCATATTTAGTTCGTCTCTATTTTAATTAATACAGACTTATTTGTTCTTGTGAACTTCAATCACTTGGCTTCTCTGACTTACTAGGGTGATTATAAATGAGTATGCTACTACCTGTAGGATGACTGCTTCCCAATCTGTTTCCCCTGTAAATATACGAAACCAATTTTTTCCCTGCTCCACCCCTCAAACAAGGAAAGAGGAAATCGCAAAGGTTAGGAATATTCAGGGAGTGAGCATGGGCACCGCGGGGATGGCCCTCACACACCTTCCGGCTATTTCCCCTTGGTGATTGTCAACATGATTTCAATTCTGAGTGCTTCAATGTGTTATTTAGAGTTAGAAATAACTATAAACTATCCACTCTGATCCCTAAGGATCAGGAAAATGATTTAGCCGAGGTCTCTGAATAAGTGGCAGAAGTGAAATTCAATCTAGATCTTCTAAAATCTCCATGAGGGCCGGAAAGTTCTGAATGACGGAATGGAACTTGGTTCTTGAAAAAGTATTCATTCAACAAATACATTAAGCATCTACTTACTTCTACGTGCCAGACACTATTTTAGGTCATGGGGATTCCATGATGGAGGGTGCAGGGAGGACAAAATTCTCTAACTGTCTGGAGCTTTCATTCTCAGAAGTTGAGTACTTTGCCTTACCTTCCTGGACAAACTCCCAGTGATCTCAGGGGAGAGAGTCCCATTCTTCCCAGCCCCTGTGTTTTTTGGTAGCGGTAGCAGAGGGCTGGTTTACTGCAGAAGCCAAAGGGAGAGGCAGAAACTGCCCTCTCCCGGCTCTGCACTGCCCGGCCAGGCGGGACCGGCTCCAGGGCGCCGCCCGCCCCAGCTCAAGCCTGGGACGAGCAGCCTCGGCCTCCTCACCCTCTCCACTTTTCTGCGGACACCTGGAGGACAAGAAAGCAGGACCCGGCTCTAGAGGAATCCTAGGTGCTGGCGAAAATCCCTCGGAGGCAGTCGCCCTGAGATCTGACACCCAGACTGGGAAAGGGATGTTCTCTCCCGGGCTTGGGGGTTTGCTGCAGGCTGCTGTCCCCTGCTTTCCTAAGACACATTGCGGCCACACGCGCTCTCCAGCCTCGGCGGAGGCCACTGCAGCGTCCCCGCCCCACCCGCTAGCCCAGACAACAGAGCTTCACTGCAGCTTCCCCACCATCCTCCCCTTTTTCTTCTCCACTTCCTGGTTACCATGGAGACACACGTCACTTACGTGCCGTGCGTCGCCTTGGAAACAGAGGAGCATCCGCGGCGCCGCGGGGAGACCCGCCCCGGCCGCCCCAGTCACACTCGCGGGCGCTGCCGTTCGCGGCCGGGGGGAGTCCCGGGTCCCACGAGCTGCCGGCTCAGCCTCGACCCGGCCCCTCGGCGGCGCCCGCTGTGACCCGGCCACCCGCCGGCCGGCACCTTCCGCTCCTGGTGCCCGGAGGGCGGCGCGGACGCGGGCGCTGCCCGGGAGGCGCGGCGCGGAAGGGCGCTCTCGCCCGGGGCGAGCCCGAAGACCTGGCCCCGGGACCCGCGCCGTGTCCTCGCCCCCCCGACTCTTCTCGGCCGCCCTCCAGCCTGCCCGCGCCCCCGGCCCGGAGCCCGGCTCCTCCCGTCGGCTCCCCGCCCCGCCGGGGACCCCTCTCTTCCCCCGGCTGCTCCCCGCCCCTCGGGGACCCGTCCCCCCGCACACCCCTTCCCCCACCCCGGAGGCCCGGCCGGACGCGACCCGGAGCCGCCGCCGCCCTCTTTGCCGCTCAATGGAGGACGGGCTGCTGGAGATCAGGACCAAGGACGGCGGCGACATGCCGGCGCCTCTGGAGGTGTCCACCGTGCCGGCCGTGGGGGACGTGCTCTCCGGGGAGTACAACGGCGGCATGAAGGAACTGATGGAGCACCTGAAGGCCCAGCTGCAGGCCCTGTTCGAGGACGTGAGGGCCATGCGAGGGGCCCTGGACGAGCAGGCCTCGCACATCCAGGTGCTCTCGGACGACGTGTGCGCCAATCAGCGGGCCATCGTCTCCATGTGCCAGATTATGACCACGGCACCCCGCCAGGGCGGCTTGGGCGTGGTCGGCGGCAAGGGGAGCTTCCCCGGTGTCCCCCAAGAGCCGGAGACCCCTTCTCCTGGAATCGGGGACAGCGGCTTGCGGGGTCGCGATCCCGAGGACGAGGAGGACGACGATGAAGAGGAGAAAGAGATGCCCAGCCCCGCCACACCCACCAGTCACTGTGAGCGCTCCAAGAGCCCCTGTGCTGGTCTTCTCGGGGGGGACGGGCCACTTGTGGAGTCCCTTGATCTGCCTGACATTACCCTGCTCCAGCTGGAGAGCGAGGCCTCCCTGTGAGGGGACTCTGCGGGGGCACTAACTTCCCGGCCGGTTTTGGGGTTCCGAGTGCACGATTCGAGGGGACTGAACTGCGCGGTGCAGCAAGCTTCACTCCGACAGCTGCCCCTGTGCATCAGGGTAGAGAGAGACTCCCTCCACGAAGCGTTTGTAGGGCGAAGGACTTTGGGAGCATCAGGAATTCTTTTTGCCCAACCAGGCGTGGTAGCAAACTGCAGAAAGGTGAGGTTCCGGGAAAGAAAGTGTCCGTCTCTGGACTCCCATCCATCCCCTTACCCTGCCCCTTCCCTCTCCCCAGGCAGCAGGAGAATCCCTGAATTATGTAAATAAAATCTGCTTTTTCTATTCTGAAAAAGGACTTATCTAGGACTATAGCAAATAATCTCTAATGATTTCCCTAGAAGTTAAGGAATTGGGGGTATTCTGTTCTGGCAACAGGAAATTTACCCTTCTGCTGAAATCCAAGATATTCAGTGCTCTGCAGAAGCCTCTTCCCCTCACAGATCTCTGCGGCTGCTGATTGGTAAAGGAAGCTTGAGGAGGGAACTGCAGCCTTAGGAATCTGGGTGAATGGGGTTCTGAGGGCCCCGGGGCAGGGAGGAGCTGGCTATGAATCTGCATGAAGACAAAATAGCTCAACCTCTAGGATTTTGCATGCAGAGCGGATCCTGCCTTGTCACTGACTTCATCTGGGATTGCTTTTCCACTCACTGGAGCTTAGAGAACAAAGAGCCCAGTCCACAGGCAGAGAGACTCGCGGGTGCTCAGCAGCAGCCCAGATTTAGGGGACGTCTGAGGGACTCTTGAGGGCTGCAGCCAAAAACTGTCTCTCCTGGCTACACCTGCTTCAGTTCCTTTTTCTGTCAATATGTCCCTGCCCACTGCCTCTCGGTGTTGCCTCCATAATGTCTTGTGGGTGTTATTATGTGTGTCCAATTGTGTAGTAGTGTGTGAGCCCTGAGGGGCAGGGCTTGTGGCTCTGGCATTAGGTTCAGGGGGCTTCAGACCCTTCTGTGAGCCCCAAGCTATCATGGCGCTTTCCTCTCTCCACCCCCCTCCCCCTTCCCAACCAGGGCATGGAGCATGTGGCTGTCCTGAGGTCCCTTAACTGATGTGCCTCCCTCCGACCTTCTGAAGTGGTGACTTCGTGTGCCCTTCCCCCTCCTTTGTGTATTCTTTCTCAATGCTTCTGTTGGTGTTAACCTTAATAAAAAGGCGTCATCTCCCCTCCTTGGTGACTGGTACTAAGGGGATGTCAGGGGGGCTTCTGGGTCCACTGCCTGGACCAGGTCTTAGTGGGAAATAGAGGGACCATGCCTTCTCTCCTGTCTACTTGCCTCCACTTCCAAGAAGTTGAGTCCCTGCCCTGGCCGGGATGGGCACTGCGAACTCTGCCTGCTTTCTCTTCCATCCTGGACCTTGATCTCAAGCTGGATGGGGGACAGAGATGGGGGTATGTGTTGAGATTCCCTGGCTAACAGTAGCTGGCACTCCACACATGCAAGAGACTTCTTTTCAGTGAAGCATCTACTCCCTTGGGAGACGATTTCTGAATCCAAGTCCTGGAATGGCAGGCAAGACACCTGTTCACGCGAGGGGTGAGTGGGGAGTATTGTTCTGGAGGGATTGCCCAGGATCTCTGAGAGTGACACATCACAAAGGGAACCACAATAACTGCCTAAAGCCTCTAGTGGAGAATTCGGGTAAGGTGTTCCCCAGAGAGCAGAGACTGACATCAGCTGTAGGCTGCTCTCTTGGGCAAAGGAGATTTCCCGAGGTTTCCCCAGAACAAAATCTGACAGCAGAACAAGCTGTAGTGTGTGTGTGTGTTTGCGCGCGCACGCGTGTGTGTGTACATTTGCTGTTGCTTGTTGCAGAGAAGTAGAAAGAGCATTGGAGGCACAGATCAATACTTTATTGACTGATGTATAAAATAGGGTTAAAAAGTTTTTAATGACTCTTCTCAGTGTCTAGCGCATGTTAATACACTAATAACAATGAGAAGATGGCTGCCCTACCCTGTGCAGAGAAAAATATATAAGCCCCCTGGGAAGCACCGTTCAAATGTTAGTGGGTTGAGATGGGGTGGTTGGGGACTGACCCCTCTCAGAAAACCAGACCACCCAGGGAAGATTCTAGAAACTCTCTTTTAATATAGTCTTTTCCTATCTGAAGAACACTTACCTTTCAGGATAGAATTAAGGAAAGAGGAATGGTGAGATTTCCAAGCTTAGCACAAGCCTTTTTTTACCTTAAATGTCATATAGCTTATGGACCAAAAGGTCTTGGGGGCTGGCCCTGTAGGCATAGGATGGCCAGGGAAAGCTTGAATTACAGAGTGGTTGGGAAATGTGTTCTGGGACTGCGGGAGGAGAGTCAGAGTGTGGAACCTGAGACGTGAACCTGAGGACTTAGGGATGAAAGGTTCCTGTTACTGCTCCAGCTTTCAGCGCTGAAAGCAACAACGACAGCAGTCATTTATTTTCGAGCACTTACTATATGCCAGACACTGTGCCCAGCTTGATCTGCAGGCACTAATGTTATTTTTCACATCATAGCTCAGAAACAGGCTCAGGCCTCGCTCAAGGTCATAGACTGCTACTTGGTGAAGGACCAGGATCTGGGTCTGTCTGATTTAGAGAGCTCTAACTGTGAAGCACTCGGCTAATTGTTCCATTTGGATCTTCAGAGAAGATCTCAGTTTCCTCAGTTGAGAGCCTAAAATAATCCTGTAAAAAGAAATAACCTCAATTTACTTCTCATGTTCTCAGTTTGCACAGGAAACTGTAGTTCAGGTTTTGGTTAATGACCCTTCTCAGCGTCCAGCGCGTATTAATACACTAATAACAATGAGAAGATGGCTGCCCTACCCTGTTCCTTTAGAGAAAGAAGCTGATGCTCCCAGGTAGTCCCTGACACAGTGCAGTCCTCATTGTCCTTCCCTGCTCGCTGTGGCTCAGATTCTCCGTGTCTGAATCTCAAGGGCAGCTTAGCCCTTTGCAAAGTTCTAGTTGAGTCCTTTAATCCTTGACTCCATTTCAGTTCCTAAAGGTGCCCTAGTCCCTTAGTACGGAGCCTCTGAGAGGTTCTCTGACTATGCCCCCCACGTCCAGAGAGGTAAAAGTCTCCCTAGAAAAAGCAGTCCATTGCCTTCTCAGCCTCCGACACCAGCATCTCACGGGGATCCGGTACAGGTTTGCTCCCACGTCTTCTGCTCTCCCGTCTCCTTGCTAGCCTCTTACGTTTCCTGTTTGGAGTCCTCCTGACAAGTGACTTTCAGCTGGGATTTCCAACCAGGGACTCAAGGACAAGGGTCGCTCTTAAAGTTCAGGGGGCCACAGCCCTTTGAAATTAAATGGGAAATTGTACAAGTGTATAGAAAGTATAGAGAAAGTCCATTGTTTCTATTTAATCCTTACAATGTAAGAATTAAGTAAAAAAGGAAGCATCACTGACCTAAAGGCAATGAAACTTTTTAACTTGAAAAATACCAAAGAAGAAACGACCTGGCTTGAACCTGATGCTCCTAATAGTCTTACCTCCAAGAGCCTTCACAGTATTTTCTACACAGAATTCAATTTCAAATATAAATCTGATTTCAACAAATTCAAATTCTGTTGACCTACACCATATGCTAAACATTCCGTCTCCCGTGAATTCCAAGTCTGCTACTCTTCAGAGTTGGCCAGGCCACTGCTTAAGTGTGAGAGGCAGGGAAAAGGCGCCCTCTGTGTCTTTGCACTGTGCTTTAGGTCTGGTCCCAACACAGCACTGCCTGTACCACATCGCCACTCGCTTTCAGGCCCTCCCCTCTCTCACAGGTCTAAGGGACGCTTCTCACAGTTTAACAGTCTCAAAATGAAAACACACACAACTTCATAGAAATAAGATACAACTTCTGCCCGATACAACTAAAATCTGTTCCTAGGGAATTAGTTATTATTTTAAGATGCACAACTGGTCTCCAACATAAACATGCAGTTTTGTATGATCTCAGTACCACTGCAGATTATGGCCTTTCTTTGGTCAGTATAATGAAGTGGCTCATTTAAACTTTTCCCAGAACAAAGCAACAGTTCTTCCCCAAATGCATTTGAGTCTATACTTCTTGAAAGTCATACAACTGCTTGCTTTGAAAAGGCAGGTTTTCATAAACACTTTTCCTTATTTATATGCTTAGAAATAGAAATTCAGCCAGGGTACTGCTGGATGATAAGAATGGTAAGACATGATAGAAACACAAAAAGGGTGTTCAATTTTTTTTCCTAGCTGCTATTTCTTTCCCACTTCTAGATTGTCCCCCGAAGGTGAATTCCATCAGAAAAACAGCTTGTCTGCTTGGAAGCGCTGTGCTTGTAGAGGGAACCCTGCTCTGTAAATGATGTGGTAATGGTGCCACCTGTCGAGGAATAGAGACATTACAAGGAGAGCTTCAGAGCAAATTTATGATTTTCACTTCAGCAAGCACCACCAAATGCCTACTTAAAGGCCCGGCGCTCTGCCAAATGGTGGGTGGTGAGGAGAGCCGGAGAAACTGAATAAATAGAATATATTGGAAGAGTATAAAAAGCAATTGCAATAAACCCCTAACTGCTTTCCCCCAGCTTTTCTCACACACCTCTAATCCAGAGATTAATCTTTCTAAACCAGAGCTCTCCGAACAGCCATTTCTCTCAGCAACCTGCATCATGTGTCAGTAATCCCTGAATTAGATATAAAGTCTAGTGCATGTAGCGGGGGCAACCCAGGTCATCTAAGGTCCTGGCATCCTTTCATCCCTGTATACTTTATTTCCCATCTACATTTCCTAGGTGTCATTCTACCAGGTGAGAGGGCCACAGATCCAAGTTAGATGCAGGACCAGATTCTATAATCGCTGGGTGAGCAGTCCGGATGTGTCCTCTTGACCTCGGATCCCGTTTCGCTCAGTCATTCTTTATACGTGCAGTCAGAAAAGGGACTTCTGCAGCCTTGATCACACTCACCAACCTCTCGTGTGGTGTCTAGAAAGGGTCTTGCTCCTCTCCTTCTCTGCCTCTTTCCCCTCTCTCACGCCACCTGTGAACAGGAAGTTCTCAGAACTAGCATGCAATGCTTTTTGCTTATGAATTTGTACTTCTATTTCTAGGAACAGCAGTCATGATTTCCCTCAAATTCTCAAAGGGTCCGTAAAGCCAAAAAGGGTAGCAAAGCCTGTAGTCAAAATATGCTGCTTGACATTTCCCCAAGATGTCCTTCCTTTTCCTGTGTTGGGCCTTCTCTGTGTTTTTCTGTCCATGCTGTCTCTGTCGTCCATTGGAGTCCTGCCCATTCCTCAAGGCCTTTCAGTGCTCCTTCTGGAGTCTTTCCTCGTGGACTCTCTTCCTCCTCTCACTGCCCTAATTTTTTTATTTGTAACCATTTTGGGGACAGTAACTGTGCTTTGCCTCACTTCTAGTGTTCTTTATGTGCTCTTGTTGCTCCCCTTTCCAAATGAGTAACTTGACAGCTGGGCAGATTAATCTTATTTATAGTTTCTGGAGTATCTCCATCATTTAGCTGACAGGAAGGCACCGTAGACTACATGGCACATCACTATTTTAGGCAGCACTAAGAAAGGAAAAACTGCCAATTAAATGATCACTATAATTTCTTATCACTTATGTTTTAAAGTTTCAGTCTTATTTAAAGAGCTCTTTTAGACTTTTTAAAGAAATAGATCTTTTAGTATCACTACTGTGGGCACAGATATAACTGAAAGTCATTGCAGTATTATTATAATTTTTTCATATTAAATCTATGAAGTGCTTTAAGTGATTTAAGAAATCATGTTTAACTTCAGAATTTTTTTTGACTTGGAGTCGTCTGCATTTTTCCATGCATTTCTGTCCTCTAGGCCATGTTCGATAGTTGTAGAGCAACATTTCTTACAAAGAAAATAACTGAGTTCTCCATTACCATCTCTGGGAATTTCCTCCAGGCTACAATACCTAGTCTTCGAGTTTTAACACTGCCATTTTTTTTGATCGTGCCAGAAAGTGTTCAGGGAAGCCGTTCGGACAGCAACCAGAACTACTGTTCCTTTATAAGGGTCCTTAAATGGCTGATTAACTGAAACATCAGGGATTGGAGAGTCTTAGTCAAGCCACTAATGTTCAGGGATGTATATGCTTGACAATTGCGTTCTGGCAGCCGCTTGGCCAGGAGTAAATTGTAAGCTGCTATCAGTTACAAGAAGCAGTCCATTTCACAGATGTTACGCATGGGGAAAATTGTGTCTGGAATCTATGGGGTCAGTAGTAAAAGACCTTTCCAATAATAAGCAGAAATGTGTTTAATTGCATATTAAGGATATTAACAAATAATTTAAAATCTTAGAGTTGAGAATTTAAAAACATATTGTCATCTTTTAGACTCTTCAAAAGTTTCATTGCCAAAAGAAAACTTAGTGATGACTATATAGCTATTTTATCTGTAACTCAGATGTGTGAGGGGACTTCCCAGGTTTGTTAAAGATCTGACTAAATTTCCTGCACATTCCAATTTCCAGATCTGAGATCTGCTGTGTAGACACAGCATCCTGTAGCATTTCTGCCTTATCCTGTGGTTTATTTCCACTTGCTTTCTTCTGCGTCCGTGCCCCTGAACCTGTTCTGACGGTCCCAGTTTGACTCCTTCGCATCTCTAAGATAGACAAAACAACCTTTTCATTGATGTTAACAAGAAATACACTCCTATCGTCACTTAAAAATCTTTACTGTAGACTTGAATAGGAAAATGGGGTGAAAATGGGGCGCAGTGCGGTGGGGGCAGGGAACAGCGATCCCCAGGAAAGCCACTGCTGAGTCTGTGCCTTCCAGGGCTCCTCCACTCCATTCCTGCCTTTAAGCTCCTCCTCTTCCCCCGGCCTGTTCCAGATTATTAAGCAAATTCCTTTGCACATCTTGAGAAAACTAGTTGCTCTCGCATTTAGCCTTCTGGGCAGGGGTAATTTATTTTATTTTTTACACCAACTATTTTGTCTAAAACTGTGGCCTATTTTAAAGAGTACTGCCAGGGAGTGAGTAGTAAATATGTCATTGTATATAACTAAGGAAATAGTGGATAATATGCTCAAGGTTGCACAGTTAACGACAGTGTTGGAAACAGAACCTCATCACCTGAATTTTCCACTGGTGCCTCCCCCCCATTAAATAGTACCGCGCCTTACAGCATGCTAAGGGAAGCATGGCTTCAGTTCAGCTTTGAAAATGAAGAGTCAAAATTCCTTTCATAGGCAAATAATTCTTAGGAGAGTGCTGGAAAAAGACGCAGAAGAAGAGAATGACACCCGCGTGAGCTGTCGGCAGGTCTTTACCATCTCTGCCTGCCGTGTCTCATGGCAGGTGCTGGAGCAGACTGAGAAATCACGGGCCCTGCAGCTAAGGGGCTTGCCGTTTACTGATGAGAGAGTGACATGTTCTTGAACTAGAGCAGAAGACTGAAGGGAAAATCTGTTTCTATGAGCCTTGCTGCCTGAATCGAGAACATTACAATTTATATATGGCATCTGCTGGATGTGTGAGAGTAGGTGTGTATCCTGGCAGGAAATGGTAAAATGAAGATGGAAGTTTGTTCAGAAAAACCATAAAATTTTATACTACCGATGATCTCCAGTAAGACATTGGAAGAAAAGCAATAGTAGAGGCAACATCTTATAATTCATTCGAAATGTAAAAAGTGGTCATCTGAAAACCAAACCAAAAACTCAGATGAACTAACTACATATGGCCTCTACACCAGTGCACAAAGCGCAGGTAATATAAAAATAGATTGTGAGATTTTATACAATGATGAAAATACAATCTCACTGATATAAAGAAACACGGTAGGATGGGACTCATGTCTGGACCATGGTAGTGAAAACAGGTCAAGTACATTGTTCCAAAGAAGCAGAACTAAGTTCTGATGAGCAGCTGGAAAGAGGTTTCTGGTCACGGAACACATATCCCATATTTGTGGGGAATCTGTTTTTGGACAGAAGCAGGTTTTTTAAGAGTTTGCCCTTGCCTCTGCCATTTGTAAAATTCAGGAAGGAAAGAAGGGGAAGAAAAGGGTAGGCAGGGGAGGAAGGAAAGGAGAAAAGGGACAAGAGGAAACAAGTGAGAGAAGTTTAAAAAAGAGTGCTGGAAAGAAAGTCACAGCAGCACCTTGCATTTTGAGAATGATCTTCTGTTTTTATATCCTTCACAGTAGAAACAAGAAAGGAATCATTTAGGTAAAGATAAAGGAGAGAAAAGAAGTGATATCATTATAAAAATGTGCCACAGGCTATCAAAACAGGTAAACTAGATTACAAATCTCAAGACAAAATAATGAAATTAGGATAAAATCAGTTTCTAGAAGGGGGCAGGGTAAATTAATTTGATGAAAATGTCATTCCTTAGCAGCTGACACAGCGGAGATTGCCTCTGTGAATCTAATTCTGTTCTACACAGATGGAACTGATTAGTCGAATGGGCGTGAGGGATGTCTTGAGAGAAATTAAGCACACCATTGAGTTCCTGCTAGTTAAGGAGATCAGGTAAAATGTGGGCCTGAGTGTATAAGAAACCTGACTCCAAAGTTAAAATGTTATTGTTATAGCTTGAAACTCTATGCAGGAAAGGCTCAAAGAAGATGAAATTTAGTCAATAAAATTACTCTGCAGTCCATTGAAGAGGAGTGGATGGAACGGCCAAAAGGACGTGACCAGAGAACTCAGATTTAGCGATGTCAGGCATAGCTAAGAGCAGTACCTACATTTCAGTGCTTTTAAAAGCACCATAAGGCAAACAGGGAGGAGTCTGATTACAAAAAATTTAAGGATTTCTGCTCCATAAAGAGTATAATGGGCAAAGTTAACACAGAGATGGAAGAATGGAGAAAATATTCGCTTTGGCTAAAACTGATAAGGAAATACTATAATTCTAGAATATGCAGGTTAACTCCTGCAAATGAATAGGAACAAGGCAGAAACCCAGTAGGGAAAAAAAAGGAGCAAAGGCCATAAAAAGGCAATTTACTGATAAGGAAAAAACTAATAAGTATATGGAAATTTGATTAAAACCATTAGTAATAAAATGCAAATTAAGCCAATAGTGAGATAGCACGATATATCCACGAAACCAGTCAAAATTAGAAGTCTAGTGCTGTCAGCAAGTAGAAATACAGCATTTTACACTGCTGCACTTTCCACTTTAGGAAAGCAATCTGGCATTACTTAGGTACATTAGAGTCATACCCAGTAGCCCAGAAATTCCTCTCTGAAGTCCAGAAGGGGACTAATATAAGGCTATTCAGGGCAGGGTTACAAAGTAGTGGGTGGGATCGCAGACTACAAAGGGAGTTTATCATTGGAAGAGTGGATGGGTACAACATAATTCCTGCTGGCATCAATGATCATAAATGTTAACAGCTGGCAAAGTGGATGAGGATGAAAAAACTGTGCTTAGTGAAAAAAACACTAAGACATAGAATGAAATACCGAACTAGTAGCTTTGAAGTACACTTAAAAATACATGCCTATAAGACAATAACTATATTGAAAAAATACATAAGCAATATACACATTAAGCATGCTACAAAATTGCCTACCATAAGGAGGAGAATGGAAGTGGTGATGAAGGGTATAAATAAATAAAACAAGAGTGTCTTTATTTGTAGGTCCCAATGATGGTGTGAAACGAACCTGAGTATGATTAACTCAATCCTCTGAGGAACAGAAACAACAAAGCACCTGGAAGATGAAGGGCTGGAATGCAGAAAAACTTGCAAAAACAAACAAACCAGACCCAAACCAAGTCACCACTACCACCACGCCCCATCACCACCACCAACAGATCTGACAGCAAAATGGGCTTGTTTTTCTTGGGGGCTGGGGATTTAGCTCAGTGGGTAAAGTGCTTGCCTTGCAAGCACGAGGACTGGAGTTTGATAGCCAGCACCCAAAAAAAAAAAAAAAAAAAAAGGGCTTGTTTTTCTGAATACAAAGAAGGGCTAAGTCTGGTGCTCTGGGAAAGTGGGGCACCGCTAACATTTGAAGGGTAGGAGGCATAATGTTTCCGGAAGTGCTAATGGAAATGCTTGAAATACTTTCTTATTCAGTTCTTATAATTAGGGACATCATTGTCTTCAGATTCTTTGATTGCAAGAACCAGAAATCCATTTAAGATAGCTTTAAGCAAAAAATGGAGTTTATTATAAGGCTGTAAGGTTATTTCACAGAACCGAAGAGCAAGAATGCAGCTGGGTCTCTTAGGCTGACAAAATTAGGGCAGCCATTATCTCAGCCTTTTTGTCTGTCGACATGGTCTTTTATCTCTGCTTCCTCTGTTCTCTGACTTCAACCTATTCTTTGCATGTCAATTTTTTCTGCTTCTTCATGTATATGGTGGGTGACAGGTGCTTCATAGCCCAGTCTCTGCCTATTCTAATTTAAATGGCCTTATCCATTGCATATGGATCCCAAATTCTCAGGAAAGATGTCTTAATTGAGGCAGCTTGCTTGACTGTGTCAATTATGATGTGAGTGAATGGGTATTTCATGGTATTGGATCCCAGGCCCGCTCCTGTGGGAGAAGAAGAGGGTTCCTGGAAAACAGGTTGCATGGCATCCCAGATACTTGTCAAATGAATGAATGACAGGAAGCCCAATTTTGTCTATTTCTAGAAACAGTGCTCTTTCTACTGTATCATATGGCCTCTAAATGTTTCCATCTGAGATAACTGTTCTGTTGCCCAGTAATGGGGAATTGTCTCATATCAGAGGATCCCCAGGAAACAAATGGCATACTCAAATTAGAATGAAGAATTTAATAACAGATAATTTACAAAGGTGTTGGTGGATTACAGGGAAAGTACAAGGATTCTACTGTCGGAGCAGCCATACATGAAGAGGTAATGTGAGGGTTTGGTTCTAGAACTTGGAGAATGCCATGCAAAAGGAGCTGAGATTTTAGGGGAAAGGACTCAGATTGGCTTCCCATAATTGAGACAGACAGACAGACAGACAGACTGAGAGAGAGGCAGGCAGAGAGAGTGAGAGCCAGAGGGTTACTGTACATACCCCAACCTCATGTTCCTGCTTCCCTCTGATCTGCCTTTGCTTCTCATTGGCTGACCACAGTGTACGGTCCATGCAAGTCATCCTTCTATGTCCAGAGCTAGCTGGGTGAAGAGGATGAGAATTGAGTTGAAGAAGCAAACAGAAGATATTTTAGGTCTTTAGGTGGGAAAAATAAAAACAAATATTGATAATCATATTGGAAGCCCCAAAGGGGCTAAAAGGGTGAGACCTAAAAGGGTGCTTCTACAAGCTCTAAATGTGTTTGATTTTTTCATGTCCTGGATAAGCCCTATCTGTATGCAAAACTGAACATTTTAGATGTCACTAACAGGTCTCTAACGGCTTTCTTTTGGGCTTCGGGGCTCTGGACACTCTCTTTTCACTCCTTTCAGAAAAATTTTGCTTTTATTTAGTTAATACATTAGAATTCTGTTTAACGTTTTATTGAAGAAATAAACAACACTTCTGAGACCAGGTACTCTGCCGAAGATTAAAAAATGAACCACGCACTAGTGGGGAAGACAAAAAAGTAAGTGCGTGCTAAAACGATAAGGGAGTACAGCGATGGGAAAAGGCACTCGCTATTTTGGGACCCCAAAGAGAGTCCAGTAAACCCAGAACATGGGGTCGGGGAGGTTTCCTGGAGCCGGTAAGTGGGGAGGCGGCGCAGAAGATAGTGCGGTTGGTCACAGGCAGGAAGAGGAGCCCACGTTACACAATTCGCTGAAAGTAGGCTATCACTTGGAAGCGACCAGGCTTTAGATCGGTAGGCCGAAGAGGGAGCTATGGAGGCTGGATGCGATTGGCAGAGTCTCCGCTCAGTCTTGCTTTGCTCACGACCCACCCATCGCCAAAGGGGCGCGGCATCTCCACAATTCCCCTGGGCCGGGAGGGTATCCCAAACCCCAGGCTCTGCGTCTCCTGTTGCTGGGGACTGCTGCAGCCGCAATTTCCCAAAATAGATCGCATTCTCCAGAGGACGACAAATTAGCTCAATCTGGCCGGGGCGGGGCTGCCAGGCAGAAGGAGCTCATTGGCTACCACAGCTGCGATCCGCGCGCTGATTGGCCACGCCCACTGCCTGCGCGGTTCTAATCGGGTCAGGGCCCCACAGCCTCCTGGGTAATTTGGACGAGTCCTGGAGGCGGGCAGGGTGACCTGGCGTCGGCTCCCTTTCTGATGAGAAGGGGTCCAGGGTATCTCTGGCTTTCCTCCGTGTCGCGCCCTAGGGCCGGGGGGTGGTAAGACCGCGCGCCCTCTGGCTTTACATCCGAAAACGAAAGGGGACTGGAAAGGGCGCTCACTCTCCGGGTAGCTCTGGTTGCGTGTTCCTGACCCTGGGGGGTCTTGGTGTCCTTCCTGGGACCAGATCCACGGTTACGTCACGCGGGACGCCCCCGGGGCTGTGGCTTCTCGTGGGAGCCCCTCGCGTCCGTTCCCGCCCCGAGCTCGCCCTTGAGAACGCAGTGCGGGGTCACTGGGTGCTGCTTTCCCAGCGTTCCGGGTCCGAACTCACCTGCCGTCTGTGTCGGACCGACACGAATCTGGCGACTCCTCTTGAGTGAAATCGTATTCGTCCCTCGCATCCGACTCCCCTTCCCCGGTATTCCGCCTTGCAAGCCCTGCGCGTTTTTCATGGCTCAGCCAATATGAGCTCGGTTGAAAGCCTGCACCATTCTTCCGGGCCGCAGGAGCACAGCCCCTGGAACCCGGGCACTACAGTTAGTCAGCGCGGCTGTTTTCAGCAAGTTAACTGGCCTCTGTCTGTCTCAGTTTTTGTATCAGATGAGAGTGGAACTAGTATCTCACAAGGTTTTGTGAGGGTTAAGTGTAAAGTTCTTAGAATATAACTAGTTAGGAACGTGGGCTGCTGTTAGCTTCTGTGCTCCCAAAGTGCTTTTATGGTAAAGGCCTGTTAAAATGCTTACCTTTGCCGTTACCATTATTTGTCCTTATCTCCAGTAGGACTTGGAGATCTCAAGATGGTCTTGGTTAAAATGTTAGTGTCCACCAGCGCTGGGCAACTATAAAGCTAAGAAATTATTTCTCAGAAAACTCTTTTGAAAGTAACCTTCTCTCTTTTCCTCTCCTTCATTTTAAAATTTTTGCTTTTAAAGACTCTTTGAGACCCTCATTTTCAAACTAGAGAAACTGAGACCCATGTTCTCCAGGGTGATCAGGAGGGCTGTAACATTTCTCTGTGCTCGACAAACTTTCGACAGGTTTCTACTTGACTACAGGTTCACTTTTCTTAGATTATTTACTTTAGAAAACCTGTAATTACTGGTTCTCTCCCTGTCCCTTTGATATTAGAAGCCCATTCCTAGCTGTGTCTCGCAGGGAGTGAACTTTCTCAGGACTTGGAACTATCCTTTTGAAATGTAATCATTGGAAGATAGTGTCCCTGTCTCCCTGAAGGCAGGTCCCTCACTTCCTTTGTGCTCAGCTCTTTTTTTTTTTTTTTTTTTTTTTTTTTTTTTTTTTTTTTTTTTGGTGCTGGGGATCGAACTCAGGGCCTTGTACTTGCAAGGCAAGCACTCTAACCACTGAGCTAAATCCCCAGCCCAGTTCCTTGTAATCTTGATTTTTAAAATTCAGTCAAAAAAAGGAGCAGTGCAGAAACATAGGTAGAATTTACGGTAGTATACGGAGTTACTCCTTCCAGCAAAAAGGCAGGTAGTGCCATGAGGACATCTGCATTGAATGTGAACTTGGATACCTGTTTGTGCACTCAAGAGTTACTTTTGAGGTCAGCGGAACTAGGATAATTATGATGCTTATCAACATTTTTTTTAAGACGTTACTTTGGAATTGCAAAATGTCTGCCTGTCGTTATTAGAAGGTCAGTGTTTCTTCAGGGGCTTTGATCATATAAAAAACTTGCTAAAGATAAATTCTTAATTTAAATCAGGTCCCAGCTCAAGGTAGGAGGGTCTTTAAAGAACATTTCCTTTCCTAATATAATCAGGCTGTAAGCTATGGAGCCAGTGCAGTAGCCTTTGTTCTGGAGTTAGAGGGCCAAGTGGCTAGGTAGGAGAAGCAAGATGCACAATGTGTAACCTTAAAATGTCATGATGCGCTGTGAGATCACTTTGCATCTGAGACTTAATAAGTGATTATAAATGTATTGCATGCTACTTTGGGCACCTACACGCCCTTTGTCTCTCAGTCCCACGAATGTCTAACTACTTGCCTAACTCCCCTATCTCTCAATCTCGGGATGGGAGTAGGTGCCTAAATTTGCTGGGCGCCTTCTTCCAAATTGTAAAACCATTGCTTGTCTTGAAGAGACAAAATTTACTTTTCCATTAAGTAAGACTGACTAGCAAACACAAGGCAGCTCTTAAGAATCTCTCAGACCTTTACTTGAGGGCAGTTGAGTTTCAGCTCCTATTACAATAGTCTCAGAGACCGTCTTGCCTGTTTAACTTCGGTACAGTTTTTTTTTTGACAGTGGAACCTTTTAAGTTCTGTGTTGTTTTTTCTTCATAGCAGTGGTTCTCATTTCTTCCTCCTTGCAAAGAAAAGTTTCTCACATTCTCTGATTTCTAGAGATTCACCACTTTGTGCTAAAAAATTTAGAGTTTTGTGGAGTAAAGCTGCTGCTTTAACTCATTGCACAGGGTAATATGTGATGTGCAACTTGTAGAAAGGGTAGTATATCTATTTAAGGGTATTTCAGTAAGTGTTGCTGAGAAATAAAAGAAGAGAGAAAGAAAAACTTGCAGCAAGTACAGGCTTCATTTATGACAAAGGCTTGAGAGGGGCCATTGGCCTCAAAATTCCAAAAGCAACTCTGTGTTACACAGTAAGAGTTTAGAAGATGTTAAAGGGAATGAGTACTTTAAGGGCCTGTTATTCTCGAGATTGAGTCTGATTCTGTGGTCACTGGTCCATCTCATGTTTGTGCAAGGTTTCCTATTCGAGAGACTGAATGCCCCTTGATCAGGAATATTCTGTGCAGTAAATACATTTAAGGAGCTTCTTAATTACAGGGCACAGAAGCAGGTGGGTGAGGATCACAACTCGAGAAAATGTCTGCTGGTTTTTGCCTTCAGTGTTGATACTCTGAAAGCAGCCCCGGAAAACAAAGAACAGCCCGTTCTTCTCTCTTCCTTACTTATTATGAAATGAACATGAGAAAAATGTAGTTTCCAAGGAAAGAGAAGTGCTGAGAATGTACATCTCTCTCAAAGAAAGCTAAGTTTGGTGAAAGAGAAGCTTGAGGAAGCCAGAGAGGATATAGGGTTGAAAACAGGAAGACTTCTGTGATGGTGCAGAGGGCGTGGAAAGGGTTCTTTAAAGGACAGACAATGAAGTGGATATTGCTAAGAATGAAGAGGTAAGACAAGGAAGTTTTGAGTAGGAATGAAATGAAAAATGGAAGAGAAAAAGTAAGGCGATGAGAGGAAGGTGGTGTACTTGGTTAACAGGGAAGGAAACTTGCAGTTTTAGAAGCTTTGCAGGGGAACTTACTACTTGGATGGAAAGGGAAATATCAGTCAGTCATCCTACTAAAGAAAACTAGAGGATTTAGGAGAAGTTGACCACAGTGACCCGTTCCACTCACTCTTCTCCCACAACCCATAACACAGATACAACAAGTGTGCTTTTGACATTTAGGGACACCGCAAATTCTCCCTCACTGACTGGTGGGGGCTAAAACACAATGTTCAAATTGTGGACCCTTTTCTTCTTTTCTCTGATTTAGTGTCAACACTATTTCCCAGTCCCTAGTTCCTTTTTGTTACTTTGTCAAATGCTTATTCCGTAGAGGAGTGGAGTGGATGAGGGCAGATCTAGGAATAGACATGACATCAGAAAGACAGAAAGACAGAAAGAGAGAGAGAGAGAGAGAGAGGAAGAAGAGAGAGATTGAAATTGATTGACTCCTAAATGTATATGCAAAATTCAGGCTGGGGAATGGCATATAAAAGTATAAAACAAATAAAATGTAATTAAGTGCATGTATTTATTGACTCCTGTTGTGAAATTTAGAGGAAAAAATTCAGGAAATTCTCAAATTTTTTTGTGGCAGATCTAAGGCAAACCGGTATTGGAAGTGAGTAAGAGATGAGCCTTAGAAATCAGAAGTACCCGGATCTGAGTCCTGTACCAAGAAAACCATGAATGCTTTGTGTTGGAGGTTTTCAGCATTGGAGACTTACTCACTTGGCAAGGGTGGGAAAGGAGTAAACTTCCCCCACCTCAGGGGCTGAAGCTTCTTCTCCAGGGTCCTTCCTGCTAGACAGACTCTGCCTGCGCCAGGTTGGTCCTCCTAAGGGCCCTCACCATGGCCCCCTTCATTTCCCTGTTGCGCAAACTGTAGATGATGGGGTTGCACATGGGGGTGACGATGGTGTAGAGGAGGGAGAAGGGTTTGTCTTTGTCAGGTCCGTGTGTGCTGCGGGGATTCATGTAAGAGAACATAGCTGAGGTGTAGA
>PVJO010010085.1:0-65998 GCA_004026905.1 Hystrix cristata
CTGTGCTGCCCCTAAGTGTCAATGGATTGGCTTCAGGGGAGTTGGGAATTTGGGGAGGCATTTTGTTGCCTTGTCTTCTCATGTTTCTATTGTTTTGTTTTGTGCTGGGGTTTGTGGATGTTTATAGTCGACAGAATTTGTTGCTAATACAGATATCTCTTTAGCTGCTTTTCAGGGAGGTACTTTGGGTGTGGCTAACTATAATCTTTTGCCATAGTCCCAAGACCTGACCAGTTTGGTTAATTTGGGAGTGGAAGATGCAATGTAATTAGCCCAACAACCAAATTCTCTCTCTGGTAATGTAGTCTAGTATTGTTAATGTCAGAAAGGTAATCTTAGTATTGATTTACAGAGAAATAGTGACAATTATGTGACCCTGTTAACATCAAATGAATCAGCTACAGTATTATTGTCCAAGACATTAACATACCATAAGAACCAATTATGTATTTCCCTTAGTCGTAGAGCAATTATGGTGTAAACATTAAGACAACCCAGGTATTGACATACAGCTAATATGTACTAAATTTGATAGCTATATCTCTCCTAATGGTAAAAAAGAATTCAACAGTAATTTTACAGTTAACTATCAAAAGATTAACAAGCTTCATGGTTATACTATTAAACATATAGGATTTGGGAGTGAAGGAATGCAAGAGGAAAATTTTGAAACTGTAAACTTCATGCTATGAGAAGTAGGAAGGAGAAATGGTACAAAAGATAATGGAGGATAGAAGGATATTTACAGCACTAGATAAAGGTAAGAGAAAAAACTGATGAGAAATACAAGCTAAAAGAAAAAGAGGGGAAAAAGAAAGAAATTATATAGAGAGTAAAAATAAGAGAAAAAGTTGAAAGGAAAAAATTAAAAGGGAGAGAGAAAAAAATAAAAAGAGAGATAAGAAGGAAGAAGGTTAAAAGAAAATTCCCAAGCCCAATAAACTAGTGAAGAAGAAAGGAGGAAAGGAAATAAGGGAAAAAGAAAAAACCAAACCAAACCAAACCAAATAAACAACCTCCCTAAAACAACAACACACACACAAAACAAAAACAAAAAACAAAATACAAACAAAAAAATTTTAAAAAAAAGGTTAAAAACCAAAAAAATTTTTCTGTGTGGTCTCAAACATGTGATTTTCTTCCCAGATCTACAATTTTGGGGTAGCATCCAAGTCAAGATGTGTTCTTGCTCCTGCTGGTAGATAAAGAAGACAGTCAGACCCCAGATGAGTGCTGAATGTGACACCCCCATAGGCAGTACGATTAGGGCCAGGATGCTAATCCAGAGCAATTTAGGCTGAGCCTGGCCTCTGGTCATAAGGTGTGGCCTGTGTTCTTAAGCATAAACCCCTTGGGGGGTGGTTTCTTGCCAGCCTGACCATACCTATTTATTGTGGCTATCTCTCACCCAGTCACTGTGGGAGTTTAACACTGGGAACCTTGCCTTGAAACCATGGCTGCCCTGAGTCTTGAATTCAAACAACCTTTCCTTGAAATGGTATCCCCGGGGCATGGTGAGCACTTGGGCTAGAGTCATTCACCCACTGTTGCAGCTCACAGCATCCACCTGTGCTGTTCTATTGGTGCATTTCTCCCTGAAGCCCTTTCGATTCCCCCACTTTTACTATCTCTGCAGATTTGGTCTTCCTTCCTTGTGAGCCATGAACTGGGAGCTGGGGAGAAAGTGCACATTGTCCCTTCCCTGTTCCACTTTGTGTTCTTTATAATTTCTTTGTCGGTTTTAATTTACCTGTCAGATGTTTTCTGGTTCTCAAGGATCTACTTCCATCTTTTCTTTCTTCCCCCACTTGTTATTTTCTCAGTGTCTGGATTCCAAATCTCAGAAAGGCTGAATTGTTGTTGCTTACCATGCTGCCATTTTCCTGGAAGTCTTCCTGGGTTATAGTTTTCTAAAATAGTAAGATATCTATGAAAAGAATAGTATAATATATGAGGTTACTAATCATATTATCTAATTTTCAAATGATCTCCTTTTCCAGATCTTTTAAAAATTAAAGACTCCTGAGAAATCCACAAGAATGTGTAAGAACATTCTTTCCTTAAAACAGTGTATGTTTTCCTTCCGGTGCTCAGCAATATATTTAATATGGCTTTACTTTAAACTACTGTCTTCTAGGTTCATGAACATCTGATGCAAGGTGTCTGTAGCCTTGGTGACTGCTTAACTCTCTTTTCTGAACTGTGCCAGGAGGGTTCTACATAATTTCTGGTCATCTCATAAAGCTGGGAAGAGGAGGAACCAACCCAGAAAGACCCTTGAGTAATTAGACTTAGTTTTCCTTCTTGGCTTAAATTTTTAAGTAATCTTTTCCTTAAAGGGGAAACTAATGAGGTAAAATAGACTCTAGATGATCTGAGGGAGTGAGCTGAAGGTAGGAGTCAGTTTACCAAGTAAGAAGTCCCTGCCTGGTTTTCAATAGTAGCAGCAGACTTTCCTTCCATAGATCCAATGCCAGGTACTGGGAACTACTCAGTGATTTGGTTTTGATTCCTGTGTGGTTGTCATACATTCTTGGGTAGTTATCAAATATGTTGTAATGTTTTTGTGTGAGTCATCAAGAATGGTGTGTTGTGGTAGCACACATGGCGGCAAACATCTGAAATTCCAGCTACTCAGGAGGCTGAGTCAGGAGGATCAAAAACTTGAGGCTAGCCTGGGTAAATTAGTGAGACTCTGTCTCAAAATTTAAAAAAGAAATAGGGCTGGGGATGTAGTTCAGTGGTAAAGTATCCCTGCATTGGCTCTCTCGTACTGGGGAAAAAAGATCATTTTAAATGCCCTCTTGTAGATCTAAAGCCAGAAAGGAGTAGGCTTCTTTATAAGATATGTGGAGACTTCAGATACATACCATTTTCTAGTTCTTTTCCATATCTATCTGTGAATATTTGGATACAAAACTATCTCCCAGAAAAGCTTCCAGAATATTCTTTTGGTAGATAAAGGAATCAATTGTTTTGATTTTTTTGTTTTTTAAGACAGGATCTCACTATGTAGTTCAGGCTAGCCTTGATTTCACTATGTATCCCAGACTGGCCATGAACTCAGGGTGATCCTCTTGCCTCAGCTCCTGAGTGCTAGGATTACAGGTATGCACTATTACACCCAACTGGAATCTTCTTTTCTAGGTACAGTGTTATGGGATGGGTAAAATGTGGGTAAGATGATTGGCTGTCTGACATGCTGTGATGTTGTTCAGTACCACCCCTCCCACCAAATGACCTTAGAGTTGAATCCAGTTACCCAAGAAAACCAACTGATTTATTTCAAGGAATAGTACCAAGGAAAGCTACATGATTCTCTTGTGAAAATGTACACAAACCCAACCTCAGTTTGTCTGTGTGCTTTGACTAGTTCATGAGTGATTTATAGCTGGAGATTAGACTCCTACCATGAGGTAATTAGGGGTGCAAAGAGTAACTTTAAAAATAGGGGCCCTAACAATAATACAGAGGTAACAGTGAAAGATAGCCTTAAAGTAGCAGAAGAGAATGAAGACAGCTAGGAAACGAAGAAAAAAAGAATGCAGATTACATGTCGCAGTGTGTGAATATTTCTAGGATTTTTCTTGCAAGCTGCTATGTGTCTCATAGGCATTTACTTAGACTGAGGCTCCTGGGTCTTAGGTCTCCACTGATGATTACTCCTGGAGGGTTCCTGAGACTACTCATATTGAGCTTTCCAGGAAATGATTTTAGAGGCATCTGAAGGTAGCTTATTTCTTTCATTCATAATTAGAAATCTCAGACTTCACTGCTACGGCAGTTCCTAACAGAACCTGACAGGATCCTTTCCTTCAGAGTTGAAAGGCCATCTTTCTCTAATCTCTCTTCCTGAAGACTGGGTCTCTAGGTGTTATCACTGGTAGCTAGGTGTCTTCCCAAAGCCTCATGCACTCATAGATAGGGCTTTTTGGAGATGTCTGGATCTAGGGCATATGATGTTAGGATTAAGAGTGTATACTACTAAATTAGTCCACTGATTGGAATTAGTGTAGTTCTGCATGGCACCACCCAAAAGGCTAGTAGCCTAGGTAGAATAAAAGGGAAAGGTAGGCTTGCTGCTGCTGCTTGCTGCTCCTCTGCCTTCTGCTTGTTATGGCATGAACTGTTTCTGCTCTACAATGCCCCTCTACCTTGCTTCCTGCTTGGAAATCACCTCAATATGGATGGAAACCTCTACAAACTGTGAGCTACAACTTTTTCTCCTTTAATTTTGGGTGTTGAGTAAATTGTCTCAGCATTGAGAAAAGTAACCAAGACACTAGATTTTAGGTCATGAGAGTCTATTAAGGAAAGGTTGATAATAAAGCTGGGTATATTGTATGAATCTCCTGTAGTGTTTGACCATATCTCTTTTCAGTGTGTGAAGTCTAGAAGTGGCTTATAGTCCTAGATGAATGGGCTGATCTTTTATATAGAGGGTCTGCAAGTGGGGAGTTGATGAATCCCAGAAGAATTGGTCTTATTGTCATTAATAAAAATAAATTTCCTGTAAGAGGCAAGATAGGAAATGTTTTGAATTTGGCCAACTATATGAACTCTGTAGCAACTACTCAACTCTGCTATATGAAAGCAGCTATAGACAATAGATAAACAAATTGACTGAGAGTGATCAGTGAAATCTAATATTCCAAAAGCAGTCTGAGCTGAATTTGGCCCATGGATCCAATTTTGAGCAACTATACCTTAGATTACTTTGGACTCTTGTTTGCTTTCAGATTTCTGATGTGCGCTAACCAGGGATTGGGCTAAGAGAGTAGAAACAAACAAGCTTTGAGAAGATCTATATAAACATACAAAGTTTTATGCTGATAAATTTAGATGAGTGATAAACATAACTATTTTATTTTCTAAGATACCCAGAATGTTCAGCTATTCATTCTATAAAGACTACTATGTGACAGGTCCTAGAGCTACAAAGATGAAAGGCAAAGATGCAGGTACCAAGAAAGCTTTCTTACCATAGAATAGTATAGTGAATAATCACACAGCACAACACAGTATAATGATAAACAACAAGCTATTTTTTATTGTAAATAAAGTGAACACAGGACATAAGGGAGGTGTGCACGTGCGCGTGTGTGTGTGCCTGCAAAAGTGTGGTCTTTCCTCCTTCCTTTTCTCCTTTCTCACAATGATAATATTTGGAGGCTCACCTTCAAAAACTTTTGGATAGTTATCATGGGGACATTGCATGTCTCCGTAAAAAGCATCTTTTAAAAGCCACAAGCATCATTAAAGCACATTCATCTACTGGAAAACATTGACAACATACCAAGTTGATTTAAAGAAGAAAAAGAATTGTTTCATTTGCAGCCTTGCATACATAGAGGGGAAATGAAGACAATGTTCTCAACTGCTGTAAGTCTCAAATCTCAGAAATTCTCACACTTGCTTGGAATTTCAGTTTGAACTGGTTACCTTTGTGCATTAGGACTTGAATTTTACAGCATTACTGCCCTCTCTGTGGACCTATTTCATGGGAATGGCCTGTTAGATGGGGGCTTTGTAGGGTGGCAAAGCTAATTCTGGGTAGAAGCAAAGCCAGAGAAGTCTGGCATTTACAAGGAGTCAAGAAAGAGTTTGCTTTTTTAAGAAAGGTAAAGAATTTAGCTGAAAATATATGTACTTAGGGCTTTGTACATATTTGCATCTTTCTAAGAGGCTACACTTCTCTGCAAATAGTAGGTAAAAAGGGAGGTGTCTCAGCTTGCATGTTTTAACAAAAATTTGGCCAAAGTTTGACCATGAAGTGAAGTATCCAGGTTAAACACAGAGCAGTCATACCAAAGAGGCAAGCAAACCAAGGACTGCCTGATGTGTTGGTCAGTGTTTATTAATAAATTATATTTTGTATTTTACTACCCTGCCTGTAGCAATGGTTGTCTTGCTTTGAGTTTTTATAATATTAGGGTACCTGTGGCATGTAATTAGACATGCCATATTATAATATTAGACATACATTGTATGTCTAAGACAAAATTTATTATATATTAGATATTAAAGTTACTTTCTGGGTGATAATTTCAATAATTTATTATGTATACATTGGATAATTTCCTTGTGTTTATTTTTTTGTGTTTCATAGAGTCTTGTTGAACTAAGATTAGTGTGGAGTCAGTGAGACACTCCATTTGGATGCAAAATCGAAGATTTTTTTTGGGTTTTTTTTTTTTTTTTTTTGGTGCTGGGAATCGAACTCAGGGCCTTGTGCTTGCAAAGCAAGCACTCTAATCACTGAGCTAAACCCCCAGCCCCAAAATCGAAGATTTTTAAAAAAACCTCAGTAAGAAAATTGTCATGAAATATTTTTAAAAAATCAAAATTAGTGCAAAAAGTCCATAATAAACACCATGTCAAAATTTTAAATAAACACAAGATCTGACCCTCCACTTGAATAATTCTTCCTTACTCATTTCACTTTAATCCTGGCCCTCGTTTCAATACAACTTTACTTAAGAAATAAGCAATTAGTCAAAGGGGCCATAATTTCTTGATTTAAAAAAAAAACAAAACATTGTTTTAGGCCATTATTTATCTTGATTACATATTGTCTTAGTCTGTTTCATTTTGTTATAACAGAATACGACACTACGAGTAATTTAAAGTGTACAGAAATTTATTGGCTTGTGATTTTGTAGCCTGGCATATAGAGAGGGCCTTCTTGTGTCAGCTTATGGCAGAAGAAAAGAGGTTAACAGAGGGCAAAACTTTGTTTTTAACAAGCCTACTCCCATGATTGTGACACTAACCCATCCATGAGGGCAGAGTTACTGTGACCTAATCATCTCTTGAAGGTCCCAACTCCCAACCCTGTTGCATTGAGGATTAAGTGTCCAACACATAAACTTTGAGGTGCACATTCAAACAAGAAATGTGGAACATCTACTGAGGAGATCTGCAGAGCCTGAATAGACTCAGCCCAAGAGAGAGGCTGTGTGGGATACAACCAGCAAGCCCATAGTGGTGGGGCTACCTAAGCTCTTTGGAACTCACATTTTGCCACCATGTGCCCCAGATACCTGACATAGAGCTGTAGTATTTAATGTTTGGCTTGCTGTGTTTCAGTCTTGTTTTGTTCCAAGTCTTTTCTATCCTCCTATCCTCCCATTTCGAAATGTGCCATTGTACCTTGGGATTATGTAATTTATTTTGATTTTTATAGAAGTTAACAGCTAAGAGTTTGTCTTGAGCCTCAGAAGAGACTTGGACTTGGGCTTTTGAGAAATGCTGGAACTATTGAGACTTTGACAAAGGGATTATTGTGCTTCCAGTTGTATGCAGGATACCTAGTTGTATTATGTTAGACAGAATTACGAGATTGCTAGTGTCTTTATTTGGAGATTAAGTATGGTTTAAGGAGATGTGTTTGTGTATGAAGTTGACCAGGGATAGGATGTGGCATTTAGGGTGGAGTGTCAATTTGCTTGGCTTTGGGATCTGCCTGGGGGATTGATGGAGCACACTTCTGGGTATATCTGGGTAGGTCATGGAAGCGTGGCCTTGGAGTCTAAATTGATCCCTCGTCCCTTTCTTTCTGGTGCTGCTCCCCTGCTCGGCCTCCTGGTCACCTTGAACTGAGCAGTTTTGCTTTGTTGAGCCCTTCTGCCATGCTGTTCCTGTCTGAGAACCTGCCACCTAGGTACTGGTTGACTTGAAACTGTCAGCCAAATTAAACCTCTTCTTTAAATTGTGGGTGTCAAGTATTGTGTCCCAGCAACAGGAAATGTAAAGCAGTAGGAGTTTGTAGAATTAATCAATAATATTTGAATGCTATCTACAAAGGATAATGGTACTTTGCACCTGATAATTATTAGACCAAGAGGTTAGTGTTTCCTCATTTTCTCAAGAAACGGAAAGAAGATAAGAATTTGCAGTCTAGTAACAATCGCATGAAACATAGCGCAAGGTGCTAGTAAGGGTGTGGGTTTTGGTAGGTAGAATTGCGGAGAGAGGATCTGGCAGAGAAGAAAGCACAATCACTTTATATAGTTTTTTGGTTAAAACTGTGAGAGATTTGTGGGTTTCACGTCGGTCAACTTTCATTTTTCTTGTTCCCATTTTCTTTGCTTCACATGGTTTCAGTTTCTTTTCAGACATCTTTGGTTCAAAACTTTCTAGTCATGAACCAGAGTAGTTGAAAATGTTGACAGAAAGTTTTGGAAGCAATCATTGAATTTTGCACAACTTTATTGCAGTTATTTTTAGTGTGAAAATGGTGCTACTTTATAATAAACATGAGTTAGGAATGTTTATGTCATTATCATGTAGCCACTTAAAGGGAACTAAGACCACAATGTCACATGTGTTTGCTGAAAATACAATTTATTGGAAAGTTAAAAGTTGGAGATACACACACACACACACACACACATACATATATATGGAGATTATATATGATATAATGTCTAGATGTAATGTAACGAGGCATAATTTCATTGCATTGAGACCAGCATTTACCTAAACTGAAAAAAAAAACTGGCTGTTTTGAATCCCACTAATTGTATTTGATATTAAATTTTAAAATATTAACTTTAAATAGTTTGTGGTATCTTTTGAAGCCCAGACATAATTTTCATCTTGAAATGAGATAGAATGAAACAGGAAAGTTATTGGAAGATGGCATCAGTTTTAAAAGGAAGCAAAAAGACTATTTTCTTATGGAATCATAATTATATAGTCAGCATAACTTTAATCCTTTGACTTACTTGTCTACTAATCCTATGAAACATAACAGACCCCTAATTCAATTGATTGTGTGCATTGTGTATGCTAACTCAGTTAAGGGAAACGAGCTATCATCATCATCCATAAGTATTTATGAGGTGTCTGAAAGTGCAAGATAAATGGACTTTTTACTCCTAGGAACTTAGAACTAAAATAGCAAAAGAAAGATGACATCTGAAGACAGATAAGCAGTCAATAAGTAATCATGAAAGACATATAGAGGATGCAAAAGAAATTAGATAATCACTTCACAGTTCATTAATAAATACCTACTGGAGAGAGGGAAAGGAAGGAAAATATTTTGAGTACCAACTCTTGCCAGGCACTGTAATAAATATTTTATATTCTGTCAATTATGGTGAAGTGGAGGGCACCAGGGGAAAACATCCAGTAGAAATATATGCATGTGATGGGGAAGACTGACTTTCCTTCAGGGGAAAAATGCATAAAAAATAAGGTCAGTGGCACAGAAGGTGAAAGTTTTTAAGAGGTGGTTTTGGACAGCTGGCTAGGCAGGGGTGATGTGGTGGAGACCCTTTTAGGTCAGCTAATGCATGCTCACTTTTTTAAGGAGTTAAAAGAGACCTGAGATGCTTTTGAGCACAGAGTGATTTGCCTAAAGTAGTATGTAGCAGTCAGAGTGGACTGAGCTTGGTGATGGTGGGGACATTTGGAGACATGAGGAGAGGCACAGCTAGTCCACTGTGAGGCAGCATTCTGACTTGTAAGACTGTATAAGTAGGTTTCGTTAGGACATTCTTGAATAGTAGTGATTGTTATTCATTTAATATCAATAATTCAGAGCCAGAATATTTTCTCTGGTTTGCTGCTGGTCTGTGAAGCACCTGATTGTGTGAAATAAATGTTGAATAAATACAACGTTAAAGGTTTGTTTAGAATATGCTAATGCTTAGGGTCAGTTTGTGGAGATGTTCAGGGAAAATTAAACAAGAGCATTCCTCTTCTCTTCAGTTTTTTAAAAGAAGTAGGGTTTGGGGAGGTTCTTGAAGGAGGAAGAGTGAATGTGGGGACAACTTCGAGAGAGTGAATTATTTGCCTCACGTTTCCAGGCCACATAAGCTCTTCTTCACCCTCTGTAGTCACATCTGCCCCTTCCATTCCACTCAGTCCATTCTCTTGAGACACCCTTGTAAGAACTTCTTTTTCCTTATCCATCTTAGACACCTTGTGGCATTTCATACTAGTGTTCACTTCCTCTTATCTGTTCGTGTGTCTGGATCATCTTTATCATCTTACTACCCAGTGGGGGATTCAATCATCAGCCTTCAGTGATTCACAAGTGATAAAGAGTTTAAATCTTTAAGAATCCCTACATTTGCTAAGACTTCTAAAGCATATAATTATCTCTATAAAATATGATTTTTTTACTGATGGAGGCATTTGCCTCAGATTAACAAATCAGTTATTTCCAGAGATGGAACTCTGTGATCTTTAAGGCACTGGGCTCCATAAGCACATCAAGGTGTTCCTTAGTTCCACTGATCTTTAATGACAGTCAACTCATTTGAGGTTGATTATTTGTGACACACTGAGGACATGGACTGTGTTTTATGTATTCTCTGTTGTATCTGCCAGGATTTAGCCCAGGTAGGGTAATTGAAATATGTTTAAATTTCAAAAAAATGTTACAATAAGACACATTGGCATTAATCCCCCTCGAAATACCTCTCCTTCCAACACAGTTAACCTATTGTTCTTGCCCCTTTATGAAGCAGTTCCGGAAGTCCTCTTCAGTGACTGTCTTTGAGATGTGTGATCAAAAATATGGTGAGTGCTGCTGCTGAGTGCCACCCAATGGAAAGCCAGATTTGTAGAAACATTGCCATGTGCCCTCATCCACCTATTCACTGGATCTGGCATCATGCAACTTCTGGCTCTTCCCCAAGCTCGAAATAACCATGGAAGGTAAACATTTTGAATTGATTTAAGACACGGAGGCAGCCATGACAGTGCAACTAAAAACACTCGTGAAAGAGGACTTCCAGAACCACTTCAGAAAGTGGCAAGAATGTTGGGATAAGTGTGTTTGAAGTGAATAAGGAATATTTTGAGGGAGATTAATGGCAATGTGTCTTTTACTGTAATACTTTTCTAAAATTTAAAGACACACTGTAGTTTTCAGTCATACTGCATATCAGGAATTTAGTATACTTTTGCTGGTGTACAGATCAAATACTTATGGACCTGTTCAATAGCACTTTACCTACTATTTCATCTTAGGAACATAATATTCTTAGATATCCTTGATTATAAATAACATATTTTGTTTTTAAATATCATGCTATGTGCATTTCTCAGCAGAGGAGGAAAGGGGACCACATAGCTGTGCTGAGAGATGCTGGCTGGCTGGAGGCTCATAGGCCAGTGAACTTTTTTGTCTCAGCAAAATATCAAATCACCACAAGTCTTGGACCATCAAGTTTACTCAGAAACTGTGGAAGTTACAAACTCTTTGTACACTAAGTGCACTTTGTTCACATTTTTTTTCCTGGGCAAGTTTAGTGGTTGTGACTCTCACTTGCACATTTTAAACTTCTCCCTGTAACTCTGTCTGTCATGTGAATCCAGCCCCATATCTGATCACAGCAGGATATTTGCTTTGGTTTGTCAAACAGCCCCTGAGGATGGTAGTATAATCATGGTATGGTACAGGGAGATGAGAGAACTGGGAATACCATGTCCCTGTACCATAATGTCCTGGAAGGGCCATTGACCCTCTAAGTGAATTTGGACAGTCACTTCACCTCATCCGTTTTGGTGAGAAGCCAGGAAGATTCCCTAAAACACTGTGCTCTAACCAGTCTCCTGAAAGAGTTCTGCACTCTGGTGTTTTGAATTGCTCTGTGGTTTTGGTCTCTCCCAATGCAAAGCAGTAGTAAAGTGAAGTTTGCCTGAAACTTTGGACCTGGCAGAATCAAGCAAAACTAAGATGTATCTCAGATTTACAAACCTGGTGCTGCTGCTGGACACCTTCATATTTTACTTTTTTCTTCAAGTCATGACTCTTGAGAGATTTGGCCCAGTCAGGATAACATTAACCCAAGTAAAGGGAAAATGAACCCAACTCCTATCCTTTCTAAGCCTACAAAGAAACAGTGTCAGGGCTTCTCTGGAGAAGGATAAAGTCATTAGAAGGTGTGCTCAGGGGCTGGGTGAAATTTAAGGGAATCTGAAGGTAAGTGTTTGCTTGAGGAATTTCCTCTTGACAGTGGTGTGGCTTGAGCTTTCTTGCACATCCCTTATAAGGACAGACACTGAGTAAAGTTTGGGACATAAAGGAAATTGTAGCACATTGGGAGACAGAATAATTGTTTTCCTGGTAAAGTACAGGGTGCAAAAAGACAGGGACTGGTCAAGCTTCTTCCTTTTATGTTTGAAGGGAAAATCCATCCTCCAGATTCATGGTCTCAGACATAACATTTTGCTAGTGTGGTCAAAAGGGGTTTATACTATTTGTTGTAAAATATCATGGTGTATTTTTATAAGGACAACCAGAGTGGGGATGGTATTCCTAGGTGCCACCTGGTTTTCACACTTGCACTGAAGTAAAATTTAATTGACTTTTCAATGGCAGGAAAATATTCTGTTGCTGGGAATTGTAGCGTAAAGGATTTCTGCAAGCTTCCTCTGGGTTTTTCTTGCAAATTTTAAATGAGAATTTTCTGCCAATTTTCTGGGAGAAGCGGAGGAGACATAGCAGTTTTGGCAATGGTTTTGATTATGAATTGTCTATATGGCATCAATAAATATAATGAGAACTAGGTCTGATGAGCACTGAAGTTGCCTAAAATGCTAATAAAAATTATAAGAGGAGGGGATAAACTTTAAATTTTAGATATTTTTCTTATAATACATATGGAAAGACTATTTCTCAGTATTTTAGTGTTAAAAGTGCAATAACTGGAGGAGAATATGTTCTCTTCAAAGTGCCAATAAAAATTGAAAATGTCATTTTCCAGTGCAATTCAGCCTGAAATCAACCTGTTTTATGGTAATTATGGGCTCTGGCACCAGAACACAGCAGAGCTTTAGAAAGATTGAATGAGTGATTGGGTCCGACCTCCTTAAATGTGAAACATATGAAATGACTTGTGTGAAGTAAAAACCACAGAGCACTGTCACCCTCCCCGCCCTGGACTGTGCATCGAGCTTCATTAGCGGGTGAGAAAAACATTTTCAAAACAATAGGAATAATGCGGTGCTGGGAGAACACCTTACATTGTGGAAGAGAAGTTTCCCAGAAAGGTATAAACTGTAAGAAAGAGACGATGAGGCCCTAAGTAAGTCAAAAGTGCCTTTTCTTTCATTGGCAAGATTCTGGTATCACTATGAAAGGAAAACCATATATATTTCTCCTCACCACCGAGATGTCGTGCCCAAGGACCCACTAATGCATCATCATCTATGTGCCACATGGCAGTTATCAGGAGGCAGCTACCCCAGCCAAGAGCAACACACCAGTGCTTCTCCCTTCCCTCCCTTTCGGGGTAACCTGAGCCTCCTGGGATACAGGTGTCCTGGCACAAGTATTGTTGAGATTGGTTTTAAGTCTGTCGAATGGGGGTAAAAAGTAAAAGCATTTAAACCTTATAGTGTTCAGGTGTCCCATATTGTAGACCCGAATGGAAACAGTGGCTGAATTTTCTTGTGTGTGTGTTTTTTTTTGTCAAAATTTTGAATGGTACCATAACCATTAAAGATATCAGAGTAACAGCTAAAAAAATCCTCCTGCAACAAACCTCAAGACCGGATTTTTAAAACTGAAGAATTCTTTTAAGCACTTAAATTATTCTAAGACATATAAAATGAGGGAATTCAGTTACTTATTTTATGAATCTAGCATAACCCTGATAGAAAAGCTTGACAAAAAAAGTATAAGGAATAAAAACAACTGATTAATCTCATCCATAAACGTAGATGTAGCATTCTTAACAACGTATTATTTAACCCAAATCCAGAAAAATACTTGGAAATCATTTTGACCAGGTTGAGATTTTTCTCTACGACCAGGTGAAGTTCAGCTTTAGAAAATCATTACTATAATGATTTTACTCTATACTAACAGATTAAAGAGAAGATTTCTATAGTCATTTTAGTAAGGGAAAGGCAGTTGGTAAAATTTATCATCCAATTATGGCAAAAACTCTTTGGAATTTGGAGTTGAGAGTAAATTATTGATAAAAGGTTATTTGGTGGGAAAAACTATACTAAATATAATACTAAGTGGTGAAATATTGAAAACATCCAAAATGCTATTAGGAATAAAATAAAAATGAGGGAGTTTTAGCCTTGTATTGTAATCTTAGTTTTGTGAGGGAAGAAAAAGGAAAGCATTTTATAATGATAAGAAGGAAGGAAAACCACCATGATTTGAAAATGATTTGTTTGTGTACTGAGGAAATTTTCTAGGATCTACATCTAAGTGGTTAGAGTTTATAAGAAAGCATTTGAAGATTTCTGAATAAAATAATTTAAAAATAAATTGTTTTTCTGTAAATCAAGAAGTGGTTAACAAAGTGAAACCTAAAAAGTCATTAAAAATAGGGACTAGGGATTGAACTAAGTGGTAGAGCACTTGTCTAGCAAGTGCAAGGCCCTGAGTTCAATCCCCAGCAATCCCCCAAAAAGAAAAAAGTCGTTAAAAATAATGTGAAAAATATCAAGCACTTAGAAATGTCTTACAACCTTCAAGAAACATCTCTATGGAAAAATTATATTGAAATACATAAAAGATCTTAATAAAATGAGACATTATGTCAAGGGTTGGAAGAATCATCTATATTTTCTTTTTAAATTAGCTTTAAAATTTGATTCTAATATTTATATAGAAACAGCAAAGACCAGAATAGCTAAGATTTTTTGATAAAAAAATAGTGTGTGGTAATTTTCTATAGTAGATTCCAAACATACTGAAAGACTATAGTAGTTGGGTTAGTTTGGTAGTAGTCATAGAAAGGAACAAGTAGGCCAGCAGATAACCAAAAAAAAAAAAAAAAAAAAAAAAAAAAAAAAAAAAAAAAAAAAAAAAAAAAAAAAAAAAAAACCAAACCAAAAAACCTTAGGAACAGACGTGTACATATATGAATACATGATGTATAATAGCAATGGAACAACCACCCAGTAGGGAAAGATGTATTTTTCATAACTGTATTGGGAGGATTGGTTATTAATATGAAAAAAATTGGAGTATTATCTTACACTCTTACACCATACACAAAAAATAGTTCCAGGTAGGTTAAAAATCTTAACCTTTGAAACTGTAAAATAAAATATAGGAGATCTCTCTTCTCTGTTTTTTGAAATGATTTTTGTGGGCATAGAATCTTGGGTTAGTGATCTTTTCTTTGAGAATTTTGAGTCTATTACATTGTTTCTATTGAGAATTCAGTTTTTGTTCTCTCTCTCTTTTTTTTTTTTTTGAAGACTGCATCCTTTTCTTTTGTTTTAAAATTTTCCTGCTTGTTTTGACTTTCAGGAGTTAAATATTCTGTGTCCTAGTTGCATGTGCTTTTTTGTATTAATTTTCGTTGAAGTTTATGTTGTCTTTTGAATTGTATTTTAACTGTTTTTTGAACTAATTTTGAAGGTTTTCAGCTATTATGTCTTTACATGTTGCTTCTGCCTCCCCCTCTTCCTTTTCTTTCCTTTTGGGAATTATTCTTATTCTAGGCCTTCTCGCAGTATCCCCCAAGTCTCTTGCATTCCTCTAATTTTTCATTTTCATCATTTGTCCCTCTCTGTATGTGCTTACACACGTGTGCGCGTATCTTTTGATGTTTCTGATTTGTTTCTAAATTCTCTGTTTTTCTAACTTGCTACTAGAACCTTTGCATTAAGTTTAAATGTAAGTTATTCTGTTTTTCAGTTCTATATTATCCATATGGCTCTTTCCAGATTTTTCAGTTTTCTTCTGAAATTTTTAATTGTCTTTGCTTTGCTTGAGAAAAGTAAGCATACTTATTTTAAAGCATGTGCCTGACATTTTGAATATAAGAAGTTTCTGTGGGTCTGTTTCTCTCTCCTGTTGCTTCTGCTGGAATTCATTCATATGTCTTGCCGCCTTGTGTATTTAAAAAAATTGTTCACTGTAATCATGTACTTACAGAATTATTTATAGAAATAATTCTAGCCCAGGGATAATGCTTTCTCCTAAAAGTGTTTTTATTTCATTGTCCTAGGGATTCAGAGCCACTAGCATTCTAGAATCAACTCAGTTTAATTTTAGAAGTTGAAATTATTTGAAGGTTATCTTGGGTCCCTCTGAGGTCCTGTTAACTACTGATCCATATTCGTACTTAGGCTCCAGGCTGCCGGCATCCCAGTCAACAAGAGGGTCATTCATTAGAATCCTTGCCCCTTTGATCACTGTGAATTCCAATCTCTGTCCTTTTAGACTGCATACTGTCAGAAACAGTCCCATCTCAATATTCTAATCATTTAAGTATTCCTGAGTATGTTTTTTTACTTATTGTTATGTACGCCACATATTTGTCTTAAAACATCTTTTACAAATTATGACACTAACCACATTCTTTTGGGAGTTTTCTTGTACTGTTCTATAAATTTGGACATTTAAGATTATTAGTACTCTTCAAATTTGTCACTTTTGGCATTTGTAATTTCTTATTGATTATTAGAGCTTTTTTATGTTACTGGAGGAAGAGGGATTTTTGTTTTTTCTAAAATATAAAAATTGGTTTATACAAGCATGTTAATTTGTAATTTGCTTTCTTTTTAAAAAATACATAGTGTATATATATCTACAATACTAATTAATGTTTTCTAAGTAGCTATATAGATTGCTCAGTTTATTCACTTTTTTCCTGCTTCTCACATGTTCTGAATAAATAAGTAAAATGATAACTAGTTAAATAATAACTAATAGATGAAATAATAAAGCTCCAGTTTTTTTGTATAAAATTTTGAATGTAAACAATTCCTCTGTATTAATTGATAAATACTGCCATATTACTTAAAATATTATTTTAAATTGATAAATAATGGTATATATTTATAAAGGCCACATCACTTTAAAAAGTCTGCAGCAATGCATTTTCCCCTCAGCAATGTCTGAGAGTCCTGTTGTGGCTATTCCTGAAAGATTTTGTATTTTAACCTCAGTTACATTTTTTTTGCCTAGTTTTTCTCTGCTCTCCCAGTATCTTTGAAAACTTGTTTGAAATCACACTCAGTTGATGCGTTATGATGGGGAGAATTAACTTCTAATCAATCTCTTTTACAGTATTACATCTTTCACTTTTGGATCCCATCATGAGGAGTCACATGGTCTTGCTCACTGCTGTATCCCTTGTGGCTAGAACTGTGTTCATCATATACAGTGGAACCTTGGTTCATGCACTCACTTCTCTCTGTGATTCTCATCACAAACTGAACTAAATGAGAACCGAATCCAATTTCCCCATAAGATTGATTTTGAACCTAACTACTGAATTTGATTCGGTTCTTGTCCAATTTGTTTTGTGACCAGAATTGTGGAAAGATGCAAGTTCATGAACCCAGGTACCACTGTAGTAGGTGCACAGGAAATATTTGTTAAATAAAAAAAGTGGGCTTTATTTTTCATATATTTTAATTTTTCTATGTAAGTCTTCACATTTCTATTTACATTTTTTCTGTCTTTAAAATAATTTTTTTAATTTACATTTTTCTACTTATTTTATAATTTTTGTTGCTACCATGAGTAGAGATATTGCTTTTTGATTCATACATATGAAAAAGTTTTTAGAAGTTTAAATTTAGGATTTAATAAAAACTAAAGAGATTTAGAAAATACAGAACATTAGAAAGAAAATGAAAATTAGCGATAACTATATCCTTATTAACATCTTTGTTTCTGTCTCTAGTTCTACACATATACACATACACACACAGACTCGTGTGTATAATAGGTACGCATGCAAATATTTGTACTGTCTTAGTCTCTTTCCTCCTTCCTGGGACAAAACTTCCAACTTAAAGAAGGAGAGGTTTATCTCAGCTGACAGTTTTGGGAGTCTCAGTCCTTCTGGGCAGAGGACAGCGGCTCACTTCCTGGCAACCAGGACGTACAGTGAGAAGGGATGAGCGAGGTGGGGGGATACCCCATGCTGGGTCATGCCCCCAGCGGTCTGTCTCTTTTCACCATACCCCACCTCCTGACATCACAGTTAGTTGTTGTGCCCTGGTGATTCAATCACCTTTCCAAAGCCCGCCTATGAGTGGAATCCATCTTCTCTGGGTCTTCTGGTCCCTGAGATTAAAATAAGTGGGCAACTCACCAGGACTGCGCCTAGCCTGTGCTTCTGTCGCAGTGGGTGTGGGGCTGCTCTTGGTCTTCCAGTGTTGGATCACCTGTTTCGTGAGTGTTGGGAGGTACTTGCTGAGGCTTCCTGATTTCCGGAGTCTACTCCATGATGTGTTTTTACTTCAGTATTTCCAGGAGCAGACTCCTGACTCTTGTTGTTCCAGATGTCTAATGATTTTGAGAGCATGTTATTTCCTGGATAAAATACTGCTCACAATAGTGTCTCAGTTTGTTTTTTCTTGCTGTAATAGAATACTACAGACTGAGTAGCTTACAAAGAAAGCAAGTTTCTTTGGTCCACAGTTCTAGAGGCTGAGCAGTGCAAGGGATGGGGCTGGCCTTTGTCAAGGGTCTTCATACTGTGTCACGAGCTGGAGGAATGCCAGTGACACATGCGACACACCATGAGAACATCAGATGAGACTCATCCTTTCTGACAGAAGCCCACCCCTACAATAACTAACTCACTTCGCTCAGGAGAGCAGAGCCCCTGCAACCTAGTCACCTCTTTAAGGTTCCACTTCTCAGTACCATTACACTGGCAATTAAATTTCATCATGAGTTTTGGAGGGGACATTCAAGCCATAGTAGATAGCTAGACTATTTTTACTTATTGAGTTGAAACTTTTAATATTTAATAGTAGGAGTTGGTGATGGCAAGAAACCTTTAATACAGAAAACGGGGATTGGCTTTCTAACTTGGTTGGATTTGAATGTGGCTCCCATTGGAAAAGGAGACACTTGTGTTTCATGGCAGGTAGTGGGAAAATAGTGAAAGTGTAAGTTGTGATGTCCTTGAACCAGGTGCTCTATTACATGCATGTTTGGAGCTGTTATTCTGTTAGAACTTCATGGTTGCAATGAAAAAATTCAAAGTGAAGCAAGATAACTACTTCTGGGCGTGTTAGGGAATTTACATAAAACGACAAAGTCACAGTTGTATATTCCTGGCTCCAGGCACAGGGTCCAGGAGCTTTTGCAAAGTATGTCAATTGACTTTTTCTGTCTTACAAGTCACCTTCTGTAATACTTATTTGCTTTTTTCTTTGATTTTTAGTAGGACCTGTCCACTTGTTACTCATTGACCAATTTTTCTTGAAGCAAATTGCATTCTTTAGCTTATGGTTGTAAATCCTCTTTTATTTCAGGAAAGTTTCTTGAGTTAAATATATGTTTTATTATTATTATTTGAGCTATGAAAGGTTCAACTATTTTGCTAACATTTTCTCTTCTAATTTTTTTCTCTTTATTTCCATTTTCTATCAGTTGATTTCTTCTTTTTGGCCTTTGTCTTTTCCCACACTTCAGGACAATCTGCTTTTTCTTGTGCAATTCTAATTTCACCTTCATTTCTGTGGTCATCTTTTATTTCTGTATTCCTTTCTTGAGCTGTACTTTCATATTTTACTTCCTCCAGTAGTCTCTCTCTTCTTTGAGTTCTTGCATTTTGTATCTGTAGCTTTGTGCTGTAGTATCACAGAAATAATTATCTCTTTGTGATTCCTAAATTAATAGCAAAAATGTGTAGGCTATTTATCTCCTCAGTGGTGATATTTTTTGAAGACACCCGTGTTTGGCATTTGTATTTCCTATTCCTTGACTCCTTTTACTTTTGATTTTAATATTGTGCATGCTCTTTGTTGCTAAACCATTTTTGAATGAAATGAGTTTTTCTCAAAAATTTCAGCAATTTATGGGCGACCACATGGGGAAAGTGTTGGCTTCAGGATAACTGAAATTTTTATTCTAACCCAGGCTTTCATATATAACTTTAGTTAACCTTTACATTGCCTATGGATATCGGGAACCTTTTGGGGAATGACTTTTGATGGGTGCCTCTTACAGGGGAAAGTTTCGCTTTCAATCTCTCTCTCTCCCCCTCTCTCCTTCTCTCCCTGTCTCCCTGTCTCCCTCTCTCCCTCTCGCTTGTCTCTGCAAATATTGCTACATGTGTGATTTCTCATTGGTCCTGTGTCTTTTCCATCTTGGAACCAAACCAGACACAAGGACATACCTGAAGCCAGAGAGAACATACTCTTCATCTCTTGTGAAAACAGGATTTAGGTTTTGCACCATAGTGCTCCTCTCCTTTGAGAAGCAGAGTGGTTTTGGTGGCCCTTTTTGTAGCCCTAATGCCCTCTCAGCCCTTTCACTCACCCCACTTTGTCCCACCTCTGATGCTTTTGGGAATCCTTTCATCTGTTTTTTTCATGGGCTTTAGCCATCTCCTAGTGGTGCTAAACATGGAATTTGTACTTGGATCTCATTCTATAAAGGTCAATATTGTGTCTTCAGTTAACTATGGCTATGTGAGCCTTGGATATGTACCAGGTACTGACTGTAAAGACAAGTTGCTCGTTTTGGAGGATTTTTGAAAAAATATATTGGGGCCTGAAAAATAACCTACACTCTGAACTTTGAACAACACTAACCTACACGCTGAACTCCCAAAATCTAAAGTACAAAAAGAAGCAGAATTTGTTAAATGAAAAAACAGAAATTCAAAATAGTGGTTGAGAACAAACCTGAGGACCAGGAAAGGGTGGCAGTTAATGCAACACCTAATGAGTAGCATGGCACCCAGCATTAAATACACGATTAATACTTGATTGTTCATTTTTAATTGAGAGAACAGAGTTCTGTGATTTTCTTGCCTCTGTGACTACAGATTGGAGTTATTTTGGTTCATGTAATAATTACTTATTGTTTCTTCAGCTAGATTTTCTTCTAGATCAAAGTCGTTTGTCTTCTAGTTCCTTTTCATGAAGCCTACCTTTGAGGCAGACTTTGGAGAGTAGGCTTAATGTTGACAGATGGCTAGTGAGGGCAGAAATTCTACATATGACAGAGGACAGGGCCCAGGTCATACGACTTGGAAGTCAGGATACCACAAGGAACCATAGGAAATAAATATGGAAATTTTGTGTAAGACTACATTATTTAGAGCCTGGGATTCCAACCCAAAACATCATTTTGTTTTCTTATCAAATAATTTTGTTTCAACTAAAATAAAAGAAAATTAGATGATTGCCCCATAAAATTCCTGCATTTTCTACCTTCATCTTGAGAGATAATTATATCAATCTATTCCTCCAAATTGACGGTGCAAGGCTTAATTTTATAAAGTGCTGATTTTTAAATTGATAGAAGCAGAATATTTAGTTATTAAAGCTGTTGGTAATTAGTCCTTTACCCTTTTGTTCTTTCAGTTTTCTTGGCTCTTATTGATTGAAAATATTATTTGATGTTTTACTAGAATGACCTTCACTACCCTGATGTTCCTTCCCATTGTTGCCCACCCCTGTCCCTTCTACCACTCCTCTCCTCTCTTCTCTGCTTTTAAATGTCAGTCAGTCAGTGCTCCATGGGGACATGTGCTAGAGATAGCGTAACAGTGAGTTGTTTGTTTTTTTTTTTTTTTTTTTTTTTTAATGAAGCGTTGAAGTCTTTGCCATTTTAGGTCCAACGTTATAGTTTTCATACGTATGGTTTTTGAAATACTTATAATGCTGTCTTTTGGTTAAGAAAAAGTATTCATTTACTGATGTCATAAACTCAAACATCACTCTTGGCTGCCATAATCAAAATTATGACCACTAATGTCACCATAATAATAGTAACCCTTAGGTTGAATGGACCAAACAAATTCACAATGGGCTGTTCTTGTCTTCTGATCTTCATTATCATGGCTCTTACGCTGTCCTAGAAAAAAAAAAAACACAACAAAGAATAAAAGTTTAGTAGTTTACATGCTGTAAAATTTAAGAGGACATGATTTCAGATTAAAGGAGGGGATGATTTAATTTTGGAGTTGCTGAGCTGATATCTGGTGGTCTGGGATGCTCTGGGAAAAATCCAGACATTGAAGTGACAGATTTGGGTTGGAATATGTTGTGAATGCAATAGCAGACACACTTATGGAAGACTTTGCAAATCAAGATGTTGCCTCACATGAACTTGGGGATCTCCCAAGGCTCTAGATTTGATGAAAGTTTTCTGCTTAGCCAAAACATGACCGTAATTTCCCTTTACTCATTATGTAAAAACTACATAGCTGTAAAATATTCACAGGTGTTTAAATCAGCAAAATCAATTCAGGTAAATATCTTTTATGGTAATTTTCTTGGGATTATAAATATGGCTGTGTGCCACCACATCTTTGTTTGCAGTGAAAAATTCAAAATATCAGTAATTGGACCTTTTTGGAATTCTCTGGATCTTTAATAACGTCTACCAGGTTGTTAAAAGTATTTATATTTTGGAAACTTTCAAAGATTCATCCATGCTTTAATAATCAGAGTTAGTACATTGAAAAGACTGGAAAACTTGTACTTGTGGTGTTTAATCTCTCGAATCCTTGATTACCAGGACACTGTTGATTATCTTTGCATGTATGCATTGATTCATAATTTTTTGAACTTTTGAACACTACTAATAAACAGTATGCTCATGTTTTATACTCATGGGCATATACTAGCTGATTCAATTCATAGTGATCTGCAGGAACTCTGCTATATGGTAAATATAGTTAAATACTATGGAAATATCTTATTAACCTGTGTAGCCTTTAAATGTATGCAGTAAATCACATTACTTGTAAAGATTTTACATCTCATCCTACAATATTTCTTCGATCTCTATTCAAGAAGGAATTAAAAAGTGACAACTCTAAAAGTTGTAAAATTAAGTAGAAGTCTTGGTTATTTGAGGAATAGAAGCTGCACACTGACAATAACTATTCAAATTTTGTACCAAGATATTAATTTGACATGATGGTATTTTTTTAGCTTTGTTTGGATTTACTGTCAATTCCTAAAAACATTTGTAAATGGTACCCTCACTTTTAAATCATAAAAAGAAACTTAGATTTGTTTGCAGTTTTTTAATCTGTTGTTAATAAACTTGAAAGAACACAGCCCTGTCTAATAAACACATCAAACTAATGGGTACCAGAGCAGTTCAGAAGAGTGTTTGTTGTTTGGTGTTTAGATTTCAGTCAGAATTAATCAACAATGGAAGAGGCCTGCTGTATTTATTAGCAACTCAAATCCCTGTGATTTAATGCCAGGTCCCTTTGACTCATTCCAATGAACGCTGGCAAGTTTACAGCACTGATACATACTTACATCCTTGGGTCTTAAAAAGAAAGGGAAAAATAGAGCCTAAAATCAGACCACAAGATTGGCAAGAATTTCCTCAGAGCCATTTTGAATTTAGCCCTATTCAGGGAGCCTGTGAATAGGAAGCAATTGATTCAGAAACATTGGAGCCTTTTTGCCTGAAGAAGCCTTCAGCTGTGCAGATGGCTCCTTGGCATAATCCAGTCTGCTTTTGTGTTTTACTTTATATATTAGGCTACTTTCTTCTCATACTTCATGCTGCTTTTATTTTTTCTCTTCACTCTAAGCTTCCAAATTTCAGGGGCAAGGACAGGTTGCAAGGGTTCAGGAAGCGTGGCTGAACTATATAGGGAGGGTTTCCTGAAGATTTATGGGTTGCTAGTAAATTGCTGGCAACGCTGCCTGATTGTCACGGTCAGCACTAGGGTGTCCTTTGAACGAAAATGTCAACTTCTGAATGAGGCCTCTGGAAACAGATGTAAAGAGTAATCTTGAGAATGTGTTTTTTTTTTTCCCCTCCAAAAACGTGCCTACTTGTGCAATCACTCTGTTTCTAGACATTTATTTTTCAAAGTGATCTCATTTCTCAATTACAAAGACTTGCATTCTTTACTGTGCGTGTTCAGAAAATTCCACAGCCCTTAGCCGTTCCTCTGGCTTCTCACGTCTGCGGGCTGCATTTCGAGAGCAGATTATTTGTGGAAAGACATTATTTATCTGGAAACTCTTCAGTGCAAAGTTGATGGAGTCATTGTTATTCTAGGGACCATCCATCTCCCTGAGCAGATAAGATTTACCAGCGCGTCCGCCCTACGACTTCCTGTGGGAAGATAGCCCAGTTTTGGCCCGATAAGTAGTTTCACATTGAATGAGTCTGTGTCTCACAGCTCACTGCTCACGTAGCCTTTATTTGTCCTTCCCAGAAACAAGATTTTTTTAGAAAGTTATCTTGTTTTAGGTCATGTTGTCTTCTTTCTCTCCTATGGAAGTGGATGTTGGAGAAGAAGTACATGCCCAAATGTTAGACCTTATCTCCAAGAGTTCTGAAACAATTTTGACCCTCCCCCCCGCAAAAAGTCCTGTTCATGTAATCACATATCTCTATTTTTTCTCTGGCTCTCTCTGTCCAATGACATGTTTCCTTTCAGCAAAGAGACTTTGTGGGGATAATGTGGACTTTTTTTTTTTGCCTTGTAAATGTTTCACAAATGGGGAATAAATGCCACAGAATCTGCCACTTTGAAATGACTTCTTTGTAAGTCAGTGTTCTTGCTTTCCCTCCCTAAATATTGTCTCTTCCATTTATATGGGAAACAAATTTAGAGAGATCTTCATTTCTTATCATTAAATAATGTGTGCAATACATTTCAATTGAGGATTAAAAAAATCTACTTCTCTAAACATTTGTGTAAGATCAGTGAATGTCCTAACATACAGATTTTTTTTTTTCATTGTTGTAATTATTCTCTGCACACTCAGCACTTTCACCTGTGAAGGGCATTTATTTTGGCACAGTCATGCTGCATTTTCTTACAGGCTGTTTTATAAATTGTGTATCTCCAGGGCATTGCATGTAATGAACAACTTGGTTCTCAAATGAAAGATGTTTAAATTTAAGACCAAATGTCGATTTTTGACAACAGAAGGCCTAGAAAATGTTTGCACACCAATTTATTCCTTGAAATAATTAAAAAAATGGCAGGAAACAGATAAGAAAAACCATTTTTAGTGAAACTGAGCAGTAGCCAAACATGAAAATTACGACAAGAAATTATAGTCTCGTGATGGTCGATTGATTGTGTCAACATGTAAGAGATGCTTAACTAAATTAGCTTAGCAATTCTACACCCTAGTGTAGAAGATCCACCCCGGGGTGGCCTGTCGCCTGGATGGTATAAAAAGGAAATGAAGAGGTATAGACCTGGTCCGGTTTCTTTGGACTGGCTTTGGTTCCTTTGGAGGAACTCCGGACCTTCACCTAGATCCTTTGGACCTCTAGACCTTCGCCTGGATCCTTTGGACCTCCAGACTGTTGGCTGGGCCCTTCAGATCTCCAGTGCGCAGACGGACCCTCTGCATGCTTCCACGTCTGACTTGTAGGAAGCCAATTTGTAAGGTTTTACATATTCATATATCTTGCATTGTGTCTGTTTCTCTAGTGAATACTGACTGATACAGTCTCCAAAGTAGGACTGAACTGGGAAGGGTGTGTGGAACTGAGTGTGAACTGGAACTGAGCGTGTGGGCACATATGTACCACCATGATCTGTTACAGTAAAGTGCTTCAGGAGTTGGAGACCGAATCCCAAAAGCCTCAACCAAGGATCTCTCCCTAGAATGGCAGGGTCTGGGCATTTGGATTGTCTGGAGGATATTCAGTGAATTTAGATTCTTACTGGGAGGAGGACCAGGGTTAGGGTGTAAACAGAATTGCTTAGATGTCATGCTTTATCACAAGCATGGCAACCACTAGTAAGAGAGAAGGTAGAGGGCAAACATTTGGTGGGCAATCACAGGCAGCTGAAGACTTGTATGATATGCTTGAGTTGGCTTATCCTTCCTCTCTTGAGCTGATCTGTATATTTTCAAAAGATTGAAAGTTGATTGTTAGCATAGCCACTATTAAAATTACATGCAAAACTTAAACTATGTGAAAAGCAAAGGCAATAAGTACCCAAATTTATCACTCCTCAGTTACTATGCCATTATTATCTGTGCTCTTGAGATTTTTCGGAGATTGTATCTATCTTAGGAAAATATCATAAAAGTGTGCTTTTCTTTTCAACCCTGTAGCTGGTGATGTATCATATTGGTGGCTTGAAATCAGCTACAGCGGGATTATTTATACCATGACAACCTCGAAATGCTACAAATCAGCACATAATTTATTGTCTTGCTTTTTACTTAGATGTAATGTGGTAGAAAAATGTTAATGTAATGCAAAGTAAAATTAACCATATCTTGTCTGTGGCACAAAAAAATCGATGAAGCATTGTAGTATTCAAAACCATTATTTTAGCCGAGAAGTTGCTCAATTAGTGAGAAAGAGGTGAAGTTCTCAGGTGTATGCCTTTTGTTGCTTCACTTTCATCTTACTAACATGAGTGAAGATTAAGTTGAACATCCTTAGTCTGAAAATGCAAAATGCTCCGAAATCTGAATAGGTGAGTGCTGAGGTACATCACAAGTTAGAGAATTCTACACCTGACCTCATGTGGTCGGTTACAGTCAAAATTCCATAGTACGCACATAGTTTAAGTGTCCTTAAGGGAAAAATGATGTTCTCGGCTCCTTCACTGGTGATACACGCACCCAGATTCCCCTTTCAAGCACACAGGCCATGACCTAATTGGGGCCAAGACCTAAGTGCATTACTGACTGTGAATTATTTTTTCCTTATTTGCTCTGTGGTATCACAGTATGCCTAGAGACAGCCCTGGAGGTAATGGTGACAAAAAGAGGAAGCCCTTAATCTCTGGCACAGAAAGTCAAGCTGCCAGCAGCACCAGTGTGGGACATCTTACAGAAGAGGGTGGTATGGGAATGACCAGTATATATGACCCAAAGAGACAGGTGAATAAACTCTTAAAGATCTATGTTGAGAGTGGTGAACAGAAGTTAACAAGAAATAGAAAAACACTGCATGCCTTAGTTACTTCCTCGTTGCTGGGACAAAATACCCGACACCCACAAGTTAAAGGAGGAAAGGCTTATTTTAGCTCGCAGTTTGTAGAGATTTCAGTCCATAGTTGGTGCCAAGGCAGGGTGGCATGGCAGAAGGGCATCACAGACTAGAAATAGTCCTTTGCATGGCAGCTGCAGAGCAGGAAGCTGTAGTGAGTCTTCCTTCTACTTTTATTGCATTAAAGCCTATTGGTGCCACCCACACCCAGGTTGGGCCTTCTGTCTTTAATCCTTTCAGCCACATCCAGACCCATGCTGATCCAATCAATGGACTAATCCAGTTATCACAATCCTTAATCCATATTTATACAACCTAGATCCAGCCACCTCTGAAAAGCCCCACCTATGAACACATGAGGCTTTGTGGGGACATCTTGATACAAGCTGAAACACTGCATAAAACTAAAGATGAAGATGTTGATGATGTTTTAAAAAAGTGGATTCGTCAGTGTTGCAGTGAACAGAAGCCACTTAATGGTATACTGATCATCAAACAAGCAAAGATCACGATGAACTGAAAACTGAAGGGAACTGAGAACATGCAGCAAGCTGGTTGCAGAAATTTAAGAAGAGACTGGGCATTATATTTTTAAAGATTTATGGTGATCCACCATCTGCCTATTACAAAGCAGTGCAGAAATTCATGAACAACTTTGTCAAGGTCATTGCTGAAGAAATCTGATGCCATAACTGGTCTCTAATGCTGATGAAACACCACTGTTTAGTGGTGTTTCTCCAGACACTGACTCTAGCTGACAGCCAGCCTCTGCAGGAGTGAAGGATGCGCAGGGCAGAATAACTGTGCTGGACTGTGCTAATGCAGCAGGCACACTGAAGTGTAAAAGTGTTGTGATAGGCAAAACCCCACATCCTCACTGTTCTAGTATATGTGCTGCTGAAGTTAGCATGTCATCTTCACTGTTTTAAAGGAATGAATTTCTTACCACTTTGTTATTATTGCTAGCAAAAGGTATGGCTCACCAGGGACATCTTTTCTGACTTGCTTTACTACAGGAAAGCTGGATTGGGTGCCAATTACAAGATTTTTCTTCTGCTTTGACAACTGTTCTGCTCATCCTCCAGTTGAAATTCTTATCAAAAATAATCTTCGTAGCACGTACTTTCCTTCAGTTGTGACTTCACTGATGCAGCAGTGTGAAATGAGTATCCTTAAATCAATGAAGAGTAAATACAAAAACACTTTTTGGAACAGCAGCAGTGATGGAGGAATATTGTAGTTGTGGAAAGTTTTCAGAAGTTTAGCATGAAGGATGCCATATATGCTGTTGCTGGTGCTTGGAATACAGATATGGTTGTGCATGCCTGGCACATCTTGCCTACAACTAGATTGAGTGATGATGATGAGCAAGGTATTGACTTGGAAGGATTCTGTATATCAAGGGAGAAAAAATGGTATCTGGTCTTCTTACATAGCAAAAAAATTCCACATGTTGAATGAAGAGTATATTGGATGAAGAGGATGAGAAGCTGGATGAAGAGGATACTGAAGTTTTCAACATCAATAATAAAGCTCCAGTCATTCATTGATGGTGAAGTAACACCGATGGTTCTGAGGCAAGGTGATCATAATAATAATGAAGATGACATTGCTAAGACTGCAGGAAAAACCTACCTATAGGTGACATGATAGGGAAGTGTGATAGGCTTGTTGAAGGACTAGATCAGCATACATTCATAATAGAGCAAGATATCATGCCAGTTCATAAGATCAAGGAGGGGTTTGTGTTGTGGTTTATGTCTAGATGTCTCCCCAGAGCCTCATGTGCTCATATGTGGAGTTTTTGTACGTGACTAGGTTATGGGGACATGATAATCATCAGTAGATTAGTCCTCAATGAGTTTATAGTTGACTTGCTATTAGGAGGTGGGATCTGGGTGGAAGAGGTGGGTTTATCTCCCCCTGCTCCTTCCTTCATACTCTCTCTCTGCTTCCCAGCTGCTATGCTGTGAGCAACTCCACTGTAACCCTCTGCCAGGCCACTCTGCCCTGGAGCCAGCTGACTATGGACTGAAAGCTCCACAAACTATGAGCCAAAATGAACCTCTCCTTCCTTTAAGTTGTGGATGTTGGGTCTCCAGCAATGCAAATGTAAGGCAGTTCGTAAGACAAAAAAAAACATCATCAGTGAAGTAAATGACTGGGGAAAACATTTTAAAAAGCTACTCAGCAGAATGTCTTCTTGTCCCCAGGGGATCTCCTTCCTGCTCTCTGATGTTTCTTCTTACCTAAAAAAAACCAAAACACAGTGTGCAGTAATCTTTAGTCAAAGACCAGCATTGCAGGTGGAGATGGAGGCTGGAGCTGTTATTGCAGTTGCTCTTCAGTTGATGCAGGTATCTTGTGAATGCTGCTGGCTGCATAATTACCCTGAACACATGATTTTCCCCCTGTATTAATGATGTACCATCTTTAACTGCTAAATCCTTTTATATACATAAATAAAATTATTGCTTATCGGAAACATAAATTCAGACTCAAGAGTGATGGACACGCCAAATCACGACAGATTGTTCATACGAGTGGCTGAGATTATGACAATTTTGTTTACCAACTACTCAGAGGATTAATAACTAGAGTATATAAAGAACTGAAAAATTACTGCTAAAAATAAAAGACCCAGTCAAAAAACTGGACGACTGAAATGACCAGACACTTCTCAGATGAAGTAAAAATAGCCAACAAACACATGAAAAAATATTCAGCATCTTCAGTTATTAGAGAAACGCAAATCAAAATAACACTGAAATTCCATCTTACTGCAGTAAAAATGGCCATTTTCACAGACTCAAAAGACAAATCCTGGTGAGGTGTGGGGAAAAAGGAACCCTTAATACATTGTTGGTGGAAATGTAAACTAGTGCGGTCAATTTGGAAATCAGTATGAAGATTTCTCGGAAAACTAAAAATAGAAATTCCATCTGACCTAGCTCTACCTCTCCTGGGTATCTTTCCAAAAGACATGTTATTATATTACAGTGATGCATGCGTACCTATGTTTATAGCAGTACAACTCAGAATAGCTAGATCATAGAAATGACACATATATATATATATATATACACACACACACACACACACACACACACTCTCAACGTTAAAGAAGGACAAATTTGAATCATTTGTAGGGAGACAGTCTTGGTAGAGGTGGGAAGGGAAACTGGGAAAGGAGAAAGAGTGGAGGGAGGGGGAAATAGGGGGAGTAAAAAATGAAAAATGCCGTATGTATATATCAAATCCCCAAGCCAAATGTAATCATTATGTATCACAAACATATACTGACAAAAATGAAATCATCATTATATATCCTTTTATATTAAGGAAATTTATGATAAATCATTGTCTTTGCCGTACATAGGAATGCATACGTTATTTTTAGGAGTGTCAGGCAAGTGGTTACCATCACCCCAAAGACACCTCACAATGTACTGGGAGGAAATTCTCTTTTTGTGTCGCGGGATGTGCCAGAAAGAAAGAAGGCTTAGCAATTTGAGTGCATGGACTGTGTCACAGGACGCACATCTAGGTCTCAAAACTAGCAAAGTATTTGGAGACAACGTTTTTGAATGCATGGTCCTGATCCCTGTGGTCTCAAGTTTACCTCCCCGATGCCGCGCACACCAATCTCAACAGTCGTGAAAGAAGTATTCCCACTGGTCACTGTTATGGCTCAACTGTGTCCCCTTTCAAATTCGTACACTGAATTCCCAACCTGAAATGTAACTGATTTGGATATAGGGCTGTTAAGGAGACACTAGGGCTGTTAATGAGGTCACTGGGGTGGGTCTCTATTCCGATAGGATCGGTGTGCTTATAAGAAGAAAGACGCCTATTTATCTTTGTGTACACAGAGGGAAAGGATGCGAAGACATAGCAAGTGTGTGGCCCTCTGTAAGCCAGGAAGAGAGGCCTCACAAGGAACCAATTCTGCCAGGACCTTAATCTTAGATTTCTAGCTTCCAGAACTGGAGAATGTGCATTTTGGTTGTTTAAGTCACAAAATCTGTGGTAATCTGTTATGGTATCTTCGGAATACTGATGTAGTCAACATCTGAAAAGCATGAATATGGGGTGTATACACAGATATTTACAATGAAACAAAGAGGAATGGGAGTTTGTCTTCATTTACTTTCTGTTGCTATAACAAAATTTCCGAGGTTGGGTGCTTTATAAAGAAGACATATATATATATATACCCCTCATATTTTTGGAGGCCAAAAGTTCTAGATTAAGAAGCTCTACCTGTTTAGCCTCAGTCGAGTTGCCTTGGCTACATCACAAAATGGTGGAGAAGAGTAAAGGGAAATGGCAGTGCATAGTAGGGGCCAAACACATAGTATAATCTACCTTTTTAATGACCCATGCTCTCAGGACTGTGGGAGCAAGAATATACTCCCACAAGAAAAGCATTAATCCTGTCACCATGGTGCTGCTCCTATTACCTAAGCATCTCCTCTTAGGCACCACTGCTAAAGGTTGCACCACCTCCCAAAATCACCATACTGAGGACCACGCTTCTAGCATAGGAAACTTTGGGTTCATGCTCAAACCATATCCTAACCACAGCAGAGCTCATCCAGTCATAATGTTGCTAAATAAAATGAATGAATAACTCACAGCAGACTAATGATCAGCCCAAGGAGTATAAAAAAGGATTTAAACATACAGCCTTCCATATTATCCAAAGATATAATAATACTGAACACAATATAACTTTTTTGAAGTGAGAGGTCATAGATGAAAATGGTGGGAGAAGAGAAAGTTGTGAAAAAAGGAATCTTTCACCAGAAAATTTCGAGAATTTTTAGAGCAAGTCAAGCTGTTTATGTACAAAGGACACAGATAATCTCAGACATGAAAGAATGTGATGAGTAAGGCACCCTTGCATCTTTCTTGAGAAATGTATATGATGAAATCTAAACAATATTTAGCAAGTGTGTAGCAAATTGAAATCGCAGAAGACAATCCCATTTTAATGCATTTGGAATATTTTAAAATGATACTATATATATGGATACAAAGAAAACTAGTACATTCTGTAGACTAAAAAGCATACAGGATTAGATCACAACATACTGAAACTAGAAATTTAGTACAAAAATGAAATAAAATCTCAACCATCCAGAATTTACAAAAATAACAGAATAACTCAAACAATTTTTAGGTGAAAGAGACAAATGACAAATGAAATCGCAGAGCATATAGAAAATAATACTATTATAAAAACATTGTATATAAAAACCTACATGCATCTAAAGCCATGCTCAGGAGAAAATTCATGTCCTGGATCACCAAATTAAATAATATTTTAACATAAGAAATCGGGAAGAGACCAGCAAAATTATCTTTAAGAAAACAGAAGAACTTAATGAAGATAAGAGTAAACATTAATGGATTAGAAAACAGTAGAACAGTAGAAGTAATAAGTAAAGAACCACCCCCCATTGACAAGATAAATCACTAGTCTAATTTAAAAGAAGTAGTGTAACTATACAAAATTAGGAACCAAGAGAAAAATAAACAGATACACAGAGGTTTGTAAGAAATGCTCAAGATTTTTTTCTGCGAACATATTTGAAAACTTGGATAGATAAATAATTTTCCAGAAAGATACATATGACCAAAACTGACCTCAGATGTTGGGAAAATTCCAACAAAACAATTATAAAAAAGAAAACGAGGAAAAGAAATCATGAAAATGCAACCCCTTAAAAAACAAAGGTCAAACTCAATGGTATTTTATATGTGAATCAGAGCTTTAGAAAGATATCAAAGCACCATACGTACTGTTCCAGAACTGACTTTTTGTTTGTTTTGTTTTTTTGAGACAGTCTCACTGTGTAGCTCAGGCTGGGCTTGAACTCTGATTCTCCAGGCTCAGCTTCTGGAAGTGTTGGGCTTCTAGGTGTGTGCTGCTAAGCTCAGTTCCAGAGTTAAATTGAGAAAGGCCTTCAGTTGACTTTTACAAAACTACCATGGTATTGAAACCAAATTCTGAAAGAAAGAAAGAAAGGAAGGAAGGAAGGAAGGAAGAAATAAATTCTACACTTTACCAAACTGGAATAAATCCAAAGTTAAATGAGTGGCTATATAAATTTATACAATAGACTATTATGTAGTCATTTAAGAGGTGTTTTATCTTTATGTGCATGTGGAAAGATGGTCAAAATATATTATTAAAAAAAGCAAGATCCAGAACAACTATAATGTACATCTATTTGAGTAAAAATATGCATTAGATTTATGAATGGATCATTTGATGAAGAAACTGTTGATAGTGGTAATTGATATTAGGACTAAAATAAAGAAATTTTTTTAATGTAGCTTCCACTTAACACTTTTAATGAACTTTATAGGTGTATATTTGTATTATTTTCATTTAATCATTTATCAGATTCTTTGTACAAAAAAAATTTGTGTACTCAGTAGATTGTCCAATTGCAACTCTTGAATTATGTAACTGGTCTAGAATTAAGAGTGTATTTCTTTCTTTCTTGATTAAATGGAATTTTCAAGTGGAATCACCCTGGATGTTCCATGGGAAACTCGACCTCACTACAAAGTTATAGAAGTTGAAGTGTATTGATCTCATTAGAAATACAAAATTACTTTAAAGGAGTATTTGTCATTGCATTTTTCATTATAAATTTCTATTTTTCTTTCTAGCTATTTATAGAGACTAGTTACTATATTGTATTTTAGAAAAAGAGAGCATCAAAAAGTCTCAATTTTCTCTCCCAATATGTTAAAATTCTTGACCTTCCTTTAACATTCAAATAACACGAAGTTTCTGAAAATCTTAGCTGTCTGGCACTGGTATACTTAACATTTTGGTTCCACTGTTTGCCTGATGCATACTATGTGAGATGCATCTGGAAAAATTTTCAGAGTGGGTTCAGTGCTCGTGCAGGATGCCATGTGCAAATAATGAATCTCTTCAGGGAGGTGTTTTTCTTTTTGTGAGGAAAGAGTGTTTCAAACTGTGATATGAGCATTTCAGTGCCTGCAGTGTGGCAAGTGCTGTACTATGAAATGATGTACAAGCAATAAGGAAGAGACTATACAAAGGAGACCGAAAGGTTATCGCAAAGCTCTGAGGTTGGGACAAAGTTCCATTTTTTGTGTAGATTTTGGAGACTCTTGTTGCTAAAATGCACCCAGACTTGATGACTTCTTTGCTGAATTTTTAAAGGAAGATTTGGAAATATATACTTACCTATCTATCTATCGACCTACATACCTACCTACCTATCTATCTGTATCTGTATATATGTAAATATAAATAATGCCTGGATATTCAGCTTTGCCTTACCTCGCTATATTTGTCTAGGTGACACCGACTCAGAACTCAGATACATATTGTTTTGGGGAATGTCTGACCATTGGAGCATTTACTAATGTGGCAAGAAAAGTAAAGGACTCCTCTTAGTTTTGGTCTGGGGGTGCTTCTTTGGTCCAGGACTCTTCCACATTCTTGAGCCCTGGCTAATGAGGTGCTAATGGGGTGTTATTACTGGCTACTAGACCAAGGCATCAGAGAGACAGGCTGGTAAAGACTGTTGGAAGTATGTGCCTAACCCTTTGAAGTGTGCTTACAATGGAAAGATAAGCATGCTTCCTGTTGCAGACATCCTTAGTTTTGTGCCCTGACCCTGTATTACAGATTGTAGGCCAACACATTTGCTCTTCTTCAGGTAGTACTTAGGGGAAAAGTTCCATTAGAGGGACAATTCCAGGGCTTGGCCCTCTCATATTTGATTGGACTAACAGTGCTTCAAGTAGGAAACCTCTAACTAACTAATTGTAAACTTGCTTAGGTGACTTTTTATACTCTACCCTCACAAAACACAAAGAGAAATATAGGTCAACCAGGGGAAGGTAAGGTTAAATGCCGCTTTAAATATCCCCTCTTTAGTTTCCCCTTACTCTGCCTTCTCCAGTACTGTGATTAAATAAGATTCAAAGCTGTCTCTTATTGTGTTCTTTAAAATGTCCCCACTTACTGTGTTTTTAAAAATCTCCCTAGCTTTTAGCATAGTGGTTTGTACAGAATGAGTGCTGAACCCATTTAGTGAATGGGGACGTGAATGGGTTGTTCTGTCATGTTGGATAAAAACTCTGGAGAAGTTGCTCTACTAATCTTTTATTAAGGGCAGCAATCTTTGCCTTTAGATCAAATATCAGCATGAAAAATTAAAGGTAATATTTGAATGTTTGACTTTTTTAAAAAAAATTTCTTTTTTTAAAACAGTTTGAAGCTGATAGCAAAACCGAACAGAAGACACAGATTTCCTATGTGTCCCTTCTCCCACACACAGACTCACCGTCAACATCTCCACGCCAGAGTGGTACATTTGCTACAACTGATGAACTCACGTAACTATTTTCCTTGTCATCCAAAATTCATAGTTTACATTTAGGTTTGTTCTTGGTGTTGTACGTTCCATAGGTTTTTTTTTTTTTTTAATTAGTATATGTTTGTAGTACATCAGGTTTACATTCCTTTTGGGGCGTTGGTACACATACATAACACAAGTTAGCTCCTTTTTTTCCACCTCCTTTCTCTTGCCTCCTTCCCCCCTCCATCCATCTCTTTTTTTTTCCTCCCATCCATCGCCTTTTCTCTTTTTTGTATATGTTTGCTATACATAATGTTTGCATTGCTTGTGTGGAATTGGTACTTTATACAGTGACATGTGTCTGCTATTATAGCGTACATCCAGACAATGGAATAGTAATCCAGATTGTCATTTTAAGGCAGTAAAACTAGTTAATTTATAAATTTCCTGCCCTCAGTTTGTTAGGATGGCTTCTTTCAATTACCTGCTTTTTATTCAGCCACTTAATATTTATTTTAGAATCACTATACTCTTAAATTCTACTCTATGATGTTTTTAAATTTTTTTTACTTTAATGGTACATTTTAGATGTACATAGTGATAACATTCATCATAGGGGATTTGTACCTGTACATGACATATCTTGTTGCTTCTTTTTTTCCCCATTCCCCTCCCCTCACTCCTCCTCCCTCCCTATTTACAAAAACTTTGTTTCCAGTTTCTCCTTCCATTTCTTATTTCTCTTGTCCTCTGTTCCGTTCCCCCTCCCTTGTTTCTTTTCCCATTTAGGATGGCTCCTTTCAGTTAGGAATGTGTGGTTAAATTTCCTTCTTGTCTTTTCAAAGCTGGTTAGCTCATTTCTTTTTAGGGTAGATTACCATTCTATTGTCTGGATATAGAGTTTATTTTATTCACTCACCTACCGAAGAGCATTATAGTTGCTTCCAAGTTTTGGCAATTATGAGCAAAGCACAAAGCATTTTGTGGAGACGTAAGTTTTCAACTCTTTTAAGTAAATACCAAAGAGCACAATTACTGGATTGTATGGTAAAAGTATGTTTACTTTTTAAAGATGCTAAAAAATTGTGTTTCAAAATGGCTGTACCATTGTACATTCCCACAATGAATGAGAGTTCCCATTGCATCATATACTTACTAACATTTGGTATTGCAAGTGTTTTGGCTTTTGCAATTCTAATGGCATGTAGAAATCTGTGATTGTTTTTTTAATTTGTCATTCCCTAATGACATATAATATTGGGCATCTTTTTATAATCTTATTTGCTGTGAATATATCTTTTGGTGAGGTATCTGTTCGAGTACTTTACCCATTTTTAAGTCAATTTTTATTTTTTATTTATTTATTTATTTTTGGTACTGAGGATTGAGCTCAGGACCTTGTGTTTGCGAGGCAAGCACTCTAACCACTGAGCTAAATCCACAGCCCCTAAGTCAATTTTTAAAATGTGTGTGTGTCTTACAAGTTCTTGGCTTATTTTGAAGTATGTTATGGTTTAGCTGTAATCTTTCCCCCCAAAGCCTCATGTGCTTGGAAGATGAGTGGGCCATGGGCATTACACTCATTAGTAGATCCATCCATTAATGAGTTCAGAAGCTGAATGTACCATTAGGAATTGGAGCCTGCTTGGAGCTGTGTCACTTGGGGTGTGACCTGGAAGAGTATTCTTGTCCCCAACTCTTCCCTTCTGTCTCTGCTTTCTGGCTGCCATGGATGAGCAGACGTCCTCTATCATGCCTTCCAACATGCTGTTTCTGCCTTGGAGCCTGCCCACTTTGGACTGAACTCCCTGGAAACTGTGAGGCAAATAAACCTTCCTCCTTTAAGTTGTAGGTATCAGATATTTTGTCTCAATGACAGTCACAGGAAAGTGATAATAGAGAGTCCTTTATCAGATGTGTAGTTCGTAAATGTTTTCTTTCAGTCTGTGGCTTGTCATATCACACTCTTGACAGTGTCTTTTCAGAGTTGACATTTTTAATTTTAATGAAGTCCACCAATTCTTTCATAGATTGGACCTTCGCCATTATTTCTAAAATATGATTGTCATGCCCAAAGTGCCTAGATTCTCACCTATGTTGTCTTCTAGTTTTATAGTTTTTCATGTTGTGTTTAAGCCTGTGATTCATTTTGACAGCTTTTTTTTTTTTTTTTTTTGTGAAGGTGTAAGGTCTGTGCCTAGATTTTTGTTTTTGGGTTTTGTTTTTTTGTTGCATATAGTCCATTTCAGTACTAGTTGTCAAAAGACTATCTCTTCTCTGTTATATTACTTTTGCACGTTTGTCTAAGATCAGTTGACTATATTTATATGGGTCTGTTTCTGAGCTTTCTATTCCATTCCATTGATCTGTCTATTCTTTCAGTAATATCACACTTTCTTGATTACTATAGCTTTGTAATAAGTCTTAAAGGCAGATAATGTCAGTTCTGTCAGTTTATTCTTTTCTTTAAATGTCGAATTCATTTTTCTGGGTCTTTTGCCCCTCCATATAAACTTTGGAATTAATTTGTCAATATCCACAAAATAACTTCCTGAGATTTTGACTTGAATTGTGTTGAATCCATAGATCAGTTTGTGAAGAAATGACATCTTAACCATATTGAGTCTTCCTATTTCATGAACACAGAATACCTCTCCATTTACTTAGTTCTTTTATTTCTTTCCTTAGAGTTTTATACTTTTTCCTCATATAAATATATTATACTTTTTTTGGATTTACACTTAAGTATTTATTTTTCTGGTTGCTAAGGTAAATGACATTGTGTTTTTAAATTTCAAATTCTACTTGTTCATTGCTTATACATAGAGACATGTTTGACTTTTGTATATTAACCTTGTGTTCTGCAACCTTGGTATAATCACATAGTTCCAGGAATTTTTCTGTCATTTCTTTCAGATTTTCTACATAGATGATTATATCATCTGGAAATACAATAAAAGAAATAAAAGAATAAATAAAAGGCAGTTTTATTTATCATTTTCATTTATTTTTATTTTATTTCTTCAATCAATATTGTTTATTTCTGGTTTTTGTCTTATTGTATTAGCTAAACCTGCAGTACCACATTGAAAAGGAGCCTCAGAAGGGGAAATACTTAATTTGTTCTTCATTTTAGCAAGAAAAATTTTAGCATCTCACCATTAAATATGATGTTAACTATAGATTTTCTTTGTAGATAATTTTATCAAGTTGAGGAACTTCCCTTATATTTGAGTTTTTATTGTGATGGGTATTGGATTTTGTCAAATGCTTTTCTGCATCTATTGATATGATGATGTGGTTTTTGTTCTTTAGTGTATCGGTGTTAGGTTAGTTGATTTTAAAATGCTGAACCTGCTTTAAACACTTGGAATAAATCTTACATGATTTTTGTGTATATGCCCTTTTATACATTGTTGGTTTTGATTTGTCAATTTTTTGTTGAGGGCACTTGTATCTATGTTCATGAGAGAGATAGGCCTATAGTTTTCTTGTCTTTGTTTGATTTCAGTATTAGGGTAATGCTGGCCTCATAGATTGAGTTAGAAAGTACACTCTTTGCTTCTATTTTCAAGAATATTGTAGAAAATTGCAGTATTTTTCCTCGTAAATGTTTGGTGGAATTCACCCTGAATTTGAGTCTGGCTCTTTATTGTAAAGTTACTAATTACTGATTCAATTTCTTTAATATAGACCTATTCAGATCGTCTTTTTCTCTTGTAAGACATTTGTCAGAGTTTGTCTTTCACTTAGGCTCTCAAATTTATAGGTATAGATTTGATTAGGGTATAGATTTGTTTGTAATATTCCTTTATTGCCTTTTTATGTCCATAGATCTATAGTGGTATAACCAGAAACATATCCATTTTATTGATCTGTTCAAAGAATCATCTTTTAATCTTACTATTTCTCTCTTGATTTCTGTTTTAAATTTCATTGGTTTTTATTTTAATTTTACTATTTTTTTCTTCTGTTACTTTGAATTAATATTCTCTTCTTCTAGTTTCCTAAAGTAGAAACTTAGATTACTGGTTTTAGCACTTTATTCTTTTATAATTAGACATTCAGTACTATAATTTTTCTCTAAGTGCTGCTTTTGCTGCATCCTACAAATTTTGACAAATTATCTTTTCATTTTCATTTAGTTTAAAATACTAATAAATTTCTTCTGAGATACCTTATTTGACCTATATGTTATGTAGAAGTGTGTTGTATAATCTCCAGATGTTTTGGGATTTTCCAGCTATCTTTCTATGAAATGCTTATTTTTAGTCTAAGACAAAACCAATGTGGATTCTTTTCTCTGCTTCGCATATGTATTTTTGTGTGGGGAGCAGAGTGTTACAAATTTTTCCAGTTAACTTCTGTATGAATTTATCTGAATGACCCATAGTTATCTTATAGTTAATAAACTTCAATCAACTTATTATTATCTACCACAAACAGACTGACCTTTTTTATGTTCAGTATACCTTAATGGCAATTCTGCATTTGAAGCAGTTTCTCTCTTCCCTCTTCTTGGTTCCAATTTTCACTAAGTTCAAATCCTCTTCATTTCTTACCTGAACTACTGGACTAATCTCTTGGTTCATTTTCCTGTTTCTAACTTTGTTTCTCCCATTACATATACAGGAAAACCTTGGAATGCAAGTAACTTGTTCAGCGAGTATTGTGCAAGATAACCAACATTTCTAATAAATTTTAACTTGATAAATTAGCAAGAGGTAATGGAAGAGATCTTGCCTGCAGAGGAGGAGGAAAAGACAGACATCCCTTACTTCAAATGAGATTAGGGAGGTGTGTAAAATGTTGGAAAAGTGCAAAATTTTGTAGAAAATCATCACCTGAATAGGGCTACACCAGTGTGAATGGTGAAGCTCTTTAATGACAATGCAATGTCACATTTCTGTGAAATCCTCAAGAGGCAAAAACGCAAGTGTCATCGGATAGGTTCTTTGCTAAAGTTGCATGAAAAGAAAAAGACTCCATTGGGCCAGTGGATAGCTATGATTCCATTAGTGACGTTGAAAGTTGTCCTACACAGCAACCTCCTCTCTCATGTCTCCCTCACACCAGCCACAATGGTTTTCAAAGATAAGTACAGGTTAATTTGTTAATCGTTCCTTATATTTTGTATTTTCTTTATTTTTTTTGTCTTTATATTGTTATAATCATTTCATATGAACATTATTTTGGGTCATGGAACAAATCATTTGAGTTTCCATTATTCCTTATGGGGAAATTCTCTTTGATATACAAGTGCTTTGGATTACAAGCATGTTTCCAGAATGAGTTATGCCTACAAACCAAGGTTTTACTGTAAATGTAATCAATGTAATATCAATTACAACATTTCCATGACAGTAATGACATATATATATAGGTATATATATAATACACATATTCATTTTATTTAAAATTTCTCAGTAGATTGAAGTTGTTCTCAGTGCCTAGAATAGTATGGCATGCATGCTGTGGGGGCTGTTTGTATCATTCAAAGCTCTAAAAGGTTCGCTATCACTGGCCTACAGGACAAAGTATGAACCCTTTACCAGAATGAACTTAATTCTTTTAACCCAATCCTTTCAACTCGGACCGTGACCCTCATTACCAGAAATTTGGTCATTGCCCAATAGGCAAATGGCAAGCATACCTCTGAATATTCTTCAAAAGTGACCTTCCTGGGAAGTCTTCCTGGGATGCTTCTTTCTTTGTCTTTATCCATCTAAATACCCCTCTTTCCTTTCCCACAGTTCCTTACCTTCAGCTCTTTAAGTGCTTCTCACATTTTGTTCCAAATAAGTGTTCAAATGTAGGCTTTCCTCCTGAGAGTTCCTTATCGGTAAAACCGTATTTTCTTCATCTTTAGCTCACAATCTTGCAGATAGTAGGTGCTCAGTAAATGTTTGTTGAATGAAGATTGAGTGTGGAAAAGTCATACGTGAATGTCATAAAACCGTTACATTGGCTCCATTCAGTCTGAGCCATACAGACAACAGGAGTTTTGTTTGAAGGATTTAATGCAGATTCTTCCAAGTAGGATGGAAATGAACTAAAGAAAGTTCTAATCTTATCCAGGTTCTTGGAAACACACAATTGATATCTTTCATTGGATATGGTTTAAATCTTGATTCATATGACTCTTCATTTTATTTTTTAAGGATTTCCCTGAAGGCTATAAACACTTAACTATGATCAGACAGATCCTTGTTCTGAAAAAAGACTGCCAATATGTATTTTAGTTGTTTGGAATTGTGATCTTTATTTACTTCAGTATTTTTTGTGCTTTTTCATTTAGCTGGATCTTAAAATATCAATAAAGTCCTTCTTTGACAATGCCGAAGCCCTTTCCCTTTCTGACACTCCCCTTTCCCCGGGCCTTTTGTTTTTGTCTCTGTTTAGCATGGTAGTAGTGTTTGTTGGACAGGCTCCCATCTGCTGCATATGGACTGAGCTCCTGGGGGCACGTGTGGCGTCAATTTCATGAAGTTCTCTTCCCCAGGGCCGGTGAGGAGACTCGCTTAATAAGATGTTCAGTAAGCGTTGGGCAAATATATAATTTAATACTGATGATGGCCTATTAAAGGCAGTGCAGATGGATGTACAATGACCTTGGAAGCAATTCAGAGATATTCTTGTTTGGAAACTGTTGAGTGGGTGATACTGTTTAAACATCACATTATCGGAACATTCAGTTTTCTCTGTTAATTACTGCATGATGCGAGACATTTCATGCATTTGAATAACTTGGGGGAAGCCCCAGCTGGGACAGGAGAAAGGGACCAGTTTTGAAGGAGGGCAGTGGGAAGCTAGGTGCCCTCAGAGGCATCTGTCCTCTGCTCTTCTGCAGAGAGGAGGGATGGAGCGGGAGAAGGCTAGTGTTCTCAGTCATCCAAGCAGCCAACCGCTCGTGGAGCTAGCCACAGCATTTGTGTGAAGAGTGTAATTTCTGATAAAAATAGAGAACTTTTTTAAAAATTCAAGCACTTTAAAAGGAACTGTGGGCAATTTTAATCATAGGTTTTTTTTTTTTTTCTTTTCTGAAGAAAGAGACATTTCAATTTTAAATTTGGTGGGTTGAAACGATCGTGTCACTTCAGCTAAAGAGGAGCCTAAAGCGAGCCTGGGGCCATGTTTCCGTGGTGGAAAGTGTGAATTGTAGATATAAAATTTCAAGTTTTAAAAAGAGAAAATGATTTCTGTTGTGAGTTTTCTGCCTCTGCAAGAACACTTAGAACTTGACTGCATTTAGAAAGAAAAAGTAAAAATATCAGGCATCATATTTGCCACCGTCATAGAAACAGAAGTCTTATATGGGCTGTGCTTCTTAATATAGTTAAGATATATAAAAAAGAAAAAAAAAAGAACAAAAATTGTCCCTTAGGAGGAGAACTGTGCTTAGCGGTACACATTGTGAAAGATTCATTTGTTAGCTTATTTAAGACTTTATGCTTTGACTGTGGGAGTTAAAATACAAAGATGTGGTGACTAAATTGTAAGGTCCTTGATTTGTAGCTCAGTGCCTTATTTATATTCTCTATTATTATTTTTTTTATTTTAAACCAAGAGCATGTATTGGTACATTTTACATATAATGATCACATTCATCACATTTATTTTGTACCTGTACATGATACATCTTGGTTCTGCCCTCTCCTCCCCACCCCCCCGTTCCCTCCCTCCTTATTTATAGCAGGTTTATTCATAATTTTCCATATTTTCCCTTTCTCTTTTCTTTCCTTTGTTGCCTTTCTGCTTTTCCCCCTTCTCTCTTTCTAGTGCTCCTCTCCTTTGTATATTATCTTCCTTTTATATAATATCTATTACACTTCTTTGTCCTTATTTACAGTTATGGTTTCTCATATCAGAGAAACAGTTTGATGTGTACTCATGAGTGTCTGATTTATTTCTCTTAAAAGTATGTTCTCAAGAAACATTCATTTACATACAAATGACTCTAGTTTATCCTTTTTTATGGCAGTGTAGTACTCCATTGTGTAGAAAAACCACATTTTCTTTAGCCATTCATTGGTTGTTGGGCTATATTCTCTGTTATTGACATATTAGACATTTACTAAAGATTTGCTGAGCATATAAATTTTAAGGTGTCTAGAATGTATGTATGCATTTATCATTTAATCAAAATATCAGGCACCAGTGATTATTAATAATGACAACAGGCATTATTATTTAGCAAGATAAATATAGATATTAGAGGTATAAAAGGATGATTTGATTGACTGTATTCTTGAAGTTGACATTTAATATAATTTCATTAAGCTGTAGATCTAGTTCCTGTCAAAGGACAATATTCAGGCCAGTGTCTTTCTTTTCTTGACTTTCACACTTGAGCTACATCTCCAGCCCTTTTTTTTTTTTTAATTTTAAAACAGGGTCTCATTAAGTTTCTCAGTGCTCAAACTTGTGATCCTCCTGCCTCAGCCTCCAGTGTGCTGGGATTATAGGCATGTGCCATCAGGGCCTGGCCAGGACAGTGTCTTTTTATAGAACAACCAGGCCAATAACCAGATGAACTCTGACCAAATCCGAATCACCACTCGGAACCACGAGGCTGTTGAGTTTATTACTTCTAAGAAATGTTGAATAAATAAACTCCTAGTCAGTCATTAGTTGCTGTCTTTATTTAGCTAATTGAATGACACAGCTAATTAAAAATTTATTTTACTGATGAGAGTTCTTTTTCAGTGTGATTTTTCCATTTGCCGCATTAGAACTTTAGCACAAATCCCTTTCTTTTGTAGCAAGGCTTTATGTGAATGGCATTACTCTTTATTAGACAGGATGTGTGCATGCATATAAAATATGGGATATTGTTTATAGCTTTTTTCTAGAAGTATGACATTGCTTTTCCTCTACAGAATTTTGTTTACAAATCAGAATACTCTGTCGGTAATAACAAATTACTTAGGCTTCATAATGGCGCTGTACTTTGGGTGGAAAAGAGCACAGATATCAATTTTCGTAACAAATTTTGGAGCATTAAACTAGTTTTTCTTTATAGCATCCATGTTTCATGAGGTCTTTTTTATTTTTAATTTTTTTGGTCATATTACTTCACTAGCTGCCTGATTTCCACCTGGCATTATTCTCTGTAGTAGAACAACTTGCTCCTTCTCAGGGGTCTGGATTCTGATTGCCTGGGTTCCAGTTCTCCTCTTGCCATTTATTACCCATGTGCCCTCAGATTAGCAACTCTACTATTCAGCCTCTCTAGGACTCAGTTTTCTCATTTATAAAACAATGAAAAAATTGGTAAATCTGATGAGGATAAAAGGTCTTTAGTTACTGATAGTTGCACATAGGAGACATTCTGTGATTATCGATTATTATGGTAGTTGTTTGTATTTCTTTCCCTTTGTTCAACCTTCCATCTTATGTTTTTCTTTTTTCTCGGATCAGCTTTCTCAGTCTTTTCAAATATTTGTGTTCCCCTTTTTGTTTACTTTGTGTATATCAATATAGACCATAGCTTATAAAGTAATGAGACGCGTTTCCACATGTAGTTTTTGTAGTAGATCTCATTATAGTTACACCTTCTCCAGTACTTATAGAAAAAACTTATTTAAACAGCAAAACATTTTACATATGAAGGAAATGTAGGTCTACTCATTTCCAGTGATTCACACATTTTCTATGTTCTGTAAAGTCACCATTCCATCTTTGGCAGTTTTTATCCACACCTCTGCCTATGTTCCTTTGCTCTTATTTATTCTCCCAACTTAATTATTTTATTTTATTTTTTATTTTTTACCAAGAACATATATTGGTACATTGTATACATAATGATCACATTCATCATGTTATTTTTACCTGTACATGATATATCTTGGTTTTCCCCACCTTTTCCCCACCTCTCCCTATTGTCCCCCCCATTTACAACAGGTTTATTCACATTTTTCCATTTTTTCCCTTTCCCCTTTCTTTCCTTTTTCCCTTCCTTCTTTTTCCCCTACTCCCTTTCTACTTCTCCTCTCTTTTGAATATTATCTTCCTTTCATATGATATCTATTATACCTCTTTGTCCTTATTTACACTTATAGTTTCTTGTATCAGAGAAACAATTCGATGTGAACTCATGAGTGTCTGATTTATTTCACTTAAAAGTATGTTCTCAAGGTGTATCCATTTACCTACCAATGTCTCTAGTTTATCCTTTTTTATGGCAGAGTAGTACTCCATTGTATAGAAAACCCACATCTTCTTTAGCCATTCATTAGTTGTTGGGCATTTAGGTTGTTTCCAAGACTTAGCTATTACAAACTGTGTTGCTATAAACATGGTTGTACATATATCATTGTGGTATGATGATTTTAATTCTTCTGTATTCTCCCCACTTTAGTTTGTAGCTATCAGTATGTTTCTCCTTGCCATGTATTAGAGTTTGTTTTCTTCTGATATTGCTTCTTTGTGCAGCTCACTATCCTTTACTCTGTGTTTTGTGCGCTGGTGACAAGAGAGGGACACAATTGTATTTTCCAGGTGCTTCCTAATTCCCAGCGGATGGTGTACAGTGTTCTGAACATGCCACACATGTTCCTGGGGGTGTCGTGTTCACACTTTAATAATACATGGCTTGCGGTTCCTAACACACTGTCCTGCTTTGCGCACACGTTTCGGTAGTGTTCCTCTGCCCATCTTCACCTTGCTGACTCCCAACCTCCGACCTTCACCCAACCCTTCAACACTCAGGCTGGTGACTGTCCTTTCTGGGAAGCCTTCAGTGATGGCTTTTCCCTTCTCCCTGCTGGATGTGCTGCCCTCCTTCCGTGTGGCAGCCTGCACACACCATACGTAGCTCTGATATTGTGTATACAGTGATCTGTTTATGGGTCTCTCTTCTCTGCTGGACTACAGTCTGTGCCGGTGGGTTTACATATTACTCATTTCTGTATCGCCACCATGTAGCATGGTACACAGGGAAGCATGTGAGAATGGGAGAGTTATCTGAGGAACTCTTGACCTGACCTCACTAGGATCTGTGAGGACGCACACAGTGTGAGGTAATCTTGACTTTCTTTCATGGGTCTTACCTAATAGAGGGCTCAACACTGGAATTTCTTTTAGATTATTTAACTGCTTAGATAATCTAGCTCTTCTTTGGTTTTCAGTCTTATTGTAGAAGCATCTGTATTTTCTACCTTGAAATTTATATCTTTATATTATTTATAGACTTTTTTCTATGTTGTAATATAGCTTCTTTGCCAACCACATGTATTTCCAATTTACTCATTTCTTCTGCAGAATACTTATTAAGAAGATGGACTTTCAAAACATACGAGACAAATGCCTATAAAATGTCTACAACAAAACAGACCACACAACAGATTTTCTCAAAGAAGAAACCTGTAGGCACATAATAAATGCCTCCCAAGAAAGAAAAAAACAAAGAAGCAATTACCTGAGCTGCTTCCTGTGGGCAGCTCGGCATCCTACCACCCATGGTGATGACTTGGGTGATTGTTTCTGGAGAAGTTCCATCATTCTAAGGAAATCTATTCATATATTTCTCAACAGATGAACACTTTATTTTCCTGGACAGAAAACAAAGTTTATGTCCTTGTTCCAGTTATTTCCCTCTTTCTACTTTGTCACTTTTGTTTTTAAAAAATGATTATTGAAGATGCAGTTTTGAATAATATGTACAGAAGACTGAGTGGTGGTTGTCATAGACCGCTAAGTGGGGAGAGAACCTGAGGTGGAGGAAACATCCAGAAGGCTGTGATGTGTAGCTCCCTATGCTGCCTTCCCCTGGGCTCAGCATTAGGCAATGACTTCTAGAATTCAAGTGAGTCAGGAGATGTTTAACCTGCAGATGTTATTTCCGTTAATCTGGCATAAATCATATCTTCAGATGAAAATTTTGGCATTAGTTTCTTGAACTTGTAGGAAAATCACCAATTCATATTGAGCTTTTTGTGGAAAGTTATCTATTTTAATTCAGATCCTCAAGTTTCTTTTTGTCCTCAAAATTGTTGTACTTGTTCTTTTACTAATGGTTATTTAAATTAAATCATTGGATAAAATTAGAAGTTCAAGAAGAGATTGTTAACTTGGAAAAGTATGTTTTAGATATATGAATTAGAGACAAATGGTGAGGTAATGTATCTTTTATCCTGAAATGACTCTAAGACTTCAGTAGCAGGTCTTTAGAGTTTTACTTCATAATTAATTTTTTCTAGTATCTGCAGAAAGCTATTTTACTAATGCTACAGGAAATACCTTACTAATCTATTACTAATTAATAAGGTTACTAATTATTATTCTCTGTTATATGGTTTACTGCTCATACATTCTTGATCTTCAATAGTAGAAAAGAATGTGATCCTTTAACCATGGGGTGAAATACTAGCAAAGACCCATTTCCTGCCTACAAAGCTTTTCAAAATGAAGAGACAGAATTTTACTTAGAGAGTTGTGGTCTGCTGGAGATGGGGTGTTTAGAAATAGCTCATGAGTTTAAAGCCAGAGACTGTTGGGTTGGCATTTCTGTCCACTTTGGTTGAATATCTGAAAGCAGTCCCACATTTTTTCATCAGGAAATCAGACTGCCTCGTGATGAAAGATGATGAAGACAAATCCTAAACAGGGTTTCCTGTTTGTTTAAACCCCCAACCCAGGAGAAAATCACTTCCAGTTTCCCAGTACAATCACAGTAATATATTTTCTTTTCAGATTGTTAGCAGACTGTTCTGTTTGTACTTAGCATTTCAATCATAGTGAAAAAAAGGTGAACCCCAGAAGATGCAGTGAATTCTCATTAGGAATTTGAAACTGGATAAACCTTTGAAATTAACCTCTGCTTCTTGTTCCCACTCTCACTAGTAAACATGTTATTCATGGGATCATACATATTGGTGATGTATTCTGTGGGAAGGTTTGACCTGGTGATTGTGGTGGACCTAAAGGAAGGAAATGTGGTTGTCCTTCAAGTCACTTTTACTAAAATATCAGGTGGGAACAGAGATGTAAATTTAGTTTAAAAATGATAACTACTCAAGGAATGATTAGATTGTTTCCTTTCTAAGATTAGAACTTGTATAAAGCGAGGTTTTAAATTATTTTACAAATGATTTTTTTTATATTAAGCAGTAGATAAAACAGGAAAAGGAGTCAAGGAAGAGTAAAGAATTTAGAGAAAGATGTTTTACCTAAACATCTAAAGATGTCTTATTCTTTATATAAGAATATCCAAGTCATATTTGGGCAAGGGATTAAAAAAATGGAATTCATCCCAGCTTTATTTATACAGGGAAAAACTGATTTAAAGGGTTGGGTTAAAGATCACTTATATCTTAGAATTGATGTGATCGTTATTATTTTTCTACTATTGCTTATGTTTTATAGACCTCTTGACAAGTATTAAAAATGTTTAAAAAAGAAAAATGGCAAGACTGGACATGGAGAAGAAATGATATTTAGATGACAGATAAAATTGTCAGAGAAGATAGGAGATTTAAATTATTAAACATCAAGTATAAATTTATACAAATGATATGGATAACTCTAATATTCTAATATTAAGTATATGACTAATGCTGATAGGTAACATATATTGAATGAATTTCATAGAAGGGGCACATTTTACGTAAGAACAAATTTGGACAAAAACAATTTTTTAATATTTTACTATCTGTGCTTTAAACTTCTACTCAAGTCTTTATTTCTGAAGGACTCTTCCTCCTTCCCTCCCTCTCTCTATCTCCCCCACTCCTCCAAGGGTTTGAACCCAGGCCTTGTGCATGCTAGGCAAGTGTTCTACCACTAAGCTATAGCCCCTGCCCTTTTTATTTTATTTTGAGACAGGATCTCTCTGAGTTGCCCAGGCTGGCCTCAAACTTCTGATTTCCCTGCCTTAGTCTCCCAAATAGGTGGGATACAGACATATGCTACCATGCTTGGTCCACGCCCCGCCCCCACCACTTTTTTGTTATTCCCATATCTGTTTCTTCCTTGATTTTTTAACCCTTCTTTTACTTTCTCATAACACATCATTTATCTACCATGGATTTTCCAATTTGACTATTGGTGGTTAACTAAATACTTCTGTTGCCGTTGTAGTCAAAATCAAATGCATGGGTGACTGCATTTTTCATGTTTATGGTCTAATGTAGACATAAATCTATAAGATACATACTCTTTATTTTTAAAATAGAACTTGAAGTGGAAGTTAACTGAAGCATGGCATAACTCTTTCCAAAGGGAAAAAAATAAGAAAGAATATAGACATTTATTGCTTAAAGCATTTGTCTTTATGCACCCCCCCCCCCCCGTTTTTGCCTATAAAAAATGAAGAGTACATGTTTGGTCGTGTTATAAAGAAGCCCTGCACATTTTACCTGCCACAAGGTAACAGAGGTTCTGTTCCTTTTCCATCAGCATGTATTGATGTAGAGTGGCAGAAATCTTTGGAAATCTCAACCTTCTGAGATGTGGGGATGTTTTATCAAGTAGAAAGTTACAGAAAATAACAGTACCTTTACAGTTTGGAGTGCTGGCAGGACTTGGTCATAATCAAGTAGTCAGACCCTTAATCTGAGATACTCAGGGGACTCATTGTTATAATGCTGATTAGTTTTTTGGCGGGGAGGGTGCTGGGGATCAAACTCAGGGTCTTGCACTTGCTAGGGAAGCACTCTACCACTTGAGCTAAATCCCCAGCCCTGCTGATTAGTTTTAAACAGAAGCATAATCAGGACGAAGGCCAGGTTGCCAATTTTATCAGGAAATAATGCTCTTGTGGCTGAAGAGGTAACTAAAAGGACAATTGCCTTGATCAGACAAAAACAAAAAACAACAAAAAACGGCCCTCAAATTGCACTGTACATCTTTTCAGTGCTTTGAAAGCTTTGCTCTTTCAATGATTACATAACAAATTGTCATATCTGAGCTCTCTGACAAGGTCTGCAATCTCAAATTTAAAAATATTTTAACACTGGATCCAGAATGGAAACAGATTGGCAAGGCAAATGTTTTTACATCGTGCCTGACCTTCCCTAGTTAGTAATTAATGATTTTGCCCAATATGGAATTCCGAGCTTAACGATTTCCATTCTGGCCATCTGAATAATTGACCTAATTATTCAGCATGTGTTCGTTAGAAAGGAGGCAGCCGAAGCTCTTACTGACCTGTGTTCTGATGTCTTCTCTGGGCAGTTTCTGAATTGGGGAATGGATCTGCTTGCACAAGTGAATTGCAGGCCACAGCCATCACGTCCCTAGAATGGAGCTCAGCTTCTGATTTTTATATATTAGAGCTCACAATTTTATTGAAAAAAAATTCTGCTACTAAAATGGTTTGAAATGAATGCTTGATACCATGGAAAAGGTCCATTTTATGTAACCTTAAAAAAAGACTGCAAAACTAAAAGATAAAATGAATCCAGTTCTGTAAATGAATCTAGTATAACAAAATAAATAAAACACTGAAAAATCAAAAAGGCTGACTCTATTTATAAGATTTGTGTGTGTATGTAAGCTAAAAACTAGAAAAAATAGACACCAAGACAGAACTGTTTGTTCTGCTCCATCTGGCTGAATTCTTAAAGGTTACAGGAAGAGAGTGTACTTATTGCTTAAGACGATGCTAATTTATATTAGAAAATAAATACAGCCATGTGAGCAGGAAGGGGAAATTGCTTCATTAATTACCTGGTTATCTTATCAGGCCTCTAATTTTTTGGTTTTCTGGAATGCGTGGCTGGCTTCGTGAGCAGGACTGAGTTGCTTTGGCGGCAGCCAGCCAAGCTGAGCGATTTGCAGTGTTCTTTGTTCACTCCGTGTTTCTGTTTCATCCAGTGAGGTGGCCTCTGTGTGTTTGGTGCCACTGCCCAGATCTGAGGAGTTGAGTTTTCTCCGCCTGTGCTTTCAGTCAGCCCTTGGGACTCACCCTTCCCTGTGCTCAGTGTCCTGCTGATTCTACCTTCCGTGGGGATGCAAATTCTAGATTGCAGAGCTCCTGAGAGGAAACAATAAGAAGGTGACACCAGCTGACGCCATTTTCCTCAAAGGTCCTTTTGGATGGAGGACCGGGATGGCCTTCCTTCTGTCCATGGAGTAACTCAGCAGTTACCCTTCATGGGCTCGATTTTCCTCTCTTATAGAAATAAGCATGTAGAGATTTTGTAATTGTAGTAAACTATAATTTTATGTTTAGAAAGAGAAACAAATAGTGCTACAGAGCAACATAGTGTGTGTAAATATTTACTAAATACTAAAAATATTCTCTTGAAGTTGGACAAAATAATTCATTGTAGAAAAATAGTTATTTTCCTAAATTAACTGTAGATTTGAACTTTAATTCCATTATTATTATTTTTTTCCTGGAATCTCTGTGTTCAAACCCCAGTTTCCTAAAAAACAAACAAAAAAAAAAAACCCAGTTTCCTTTCTTCTTTTTCTTCTTCTTCTTTTTTTTTTTTTTCTTTTTTGTGGTACTGGGGATTGAACCTAGGGCATTCACACTGAGGTACTTCCCTCCCCGCCCTTTTTTCTTATTTATTTATTTTTCTTTTTTAATTTGAGAAAAGTTCTCCTGAGGTTGCTAAATTGCCCAGTTTGAACTTGCAGTCAAACTTGCAGTCCTCCTGCTTAAACCTCCCAGAATGCTGGGATTACAGATGTGAGCCACCATGGCTACCTCAAAACCCAATTTCTCTTTCTTTATATTCCAAAGCTATGTTACTTGTGGACCTAGCGCAACATCTAAATGATGCAACTAATAGCCCAAATTGATGCAATAAATTATAATTATTTTGCTACATCATAAATCACTCCTTGATCTTAAAGCATGAAACTTTAGTTTATTTAGGCAAATAACTAGAATAAAAATAATATATATGTCACAAAAATAGTAAACATGATATAAAAATAGTAATAATATAATAGTACTATTAAACTATGTCAAATCTGATATTCTTTGCAAATCAAATATAGAGGAAGAATACTATGTCGGTTCTTCTATCCCTTCACATGACCTTTATAAAAACACGAATGTCAAATGTGACCCTGACATAGCCAGCCTGTGCCAGTATTTCAGCAGATAATGACAATTGCAATTAGATAACACCCACGAACATCACATAGGATCACCTGTGTTTTCTAAGATGTTTATGTTTTAGAAAACTGACATTAAATTTGTGTGTGAAATTCTTGATAGGTTGGATTGGTGATCCATTTAACAGATCCACAGCAGATGAACTGTTTACACCGGAGGGCTCCTTGATGTTGCTGCTCAGAGAGATGGTCAGCAGAGCATAGGTGCTTATATATGAGATATTCTGTATGGTTTCACATATATGCCATCATTTCATCACATAGAAATTCTGTGAGACAGATGGGAGAGAAATTATGTACGTTTACATATATGAGTAAAATGAGTAGAAACAGTTAGGCAATTTAGCTACAATCAACGCTATTACTGGTAATCTGCAGCTATGGTGAGGTGTATCCTGCACCTGGCTGTCTTTGGCTGACCTGGCTGGGCTCTTTCTGCTTCCCCTGTCTTTGATTACAGTCATATGTTGTCACCTGTAGTTCATCTCCATTCTTTTCTCTTCTTCTAAATGATCTCATATTTGCTGGAAAGTAAGAAGCTTCTTTCCATTAAAAAAAAAATAGGCCTCCCTCCTTCCCTAGCCCCTTCTTCTTCAAACAAGAAATGGAGATCCAGCTGCAAAAGCAGGACTGGGCTGTGGGCTAGACGGTCTTTCTGCCGTATCCCATTAACTGCCACTAAGAGAAACGCAAATTCTGTTTTATAACACAAGTAATTATAGACATTTCCATCTCAAGAAGCACTTACTGGCTGGAAGTGATGGCTTTTTATTTAGAAAACTTCATTCTTATCTCTTTGGAATGAGAAAGGTCAGGCCTCCCCCTCCTCCATATGGTGGTGCTGGAAGGTCTGAGCAGAAGGACAGCAGACAGTGTTGCTAGAGACATGCCAGCTATGTGGATGGTGTGTGGGCTGGGGTGGCAGAGGGCTTGTAAGACAGTGTGTCATAATGAATATCAATTTAAAGGGCTGTAATGTCACTCTATTAAATTTAAATTCCAGGGAAATCTGCTGGATAAATATCCAGTGTTTTCAGTGAGTAGTGTTTCTGGGGAAGAGGAAGTGAAGAGAGATGAACTATTGTTGTATCTGGGTCTGCATTAGAGAAATGGAAATAACACCAGCTGGAGGTTAAAGTCTGGGTTTCAGTGAATAGAAGAAAATTGATGTTGACTGAACAGCATAAACCGTACCAGTCTGCAGAGATTTTGAGAAGGGCAAGAGCTTTTCCATTGGAGGTGCATTTGCCAATTTGATGGAAACCTCAAAGTTAGTGGTGACTTCATCTGACTTGTTTCTTATACAAAGAAGAGGCAAGAAATCATTTTTGATTGCTCAAGAAATCTGAAAAGTGGCTGATACCAATTAGGTATCTGTGTTAGTCAGCTTTTTGTCACTGATAAAATAGATGGGACAAATTAATGTAAAGGAAGAAAGAATTGTTTTGGCTCACCATTTTAGTGATTTCAGTCCATGGTTGCGTGGCCCCTTTGCTTTGGGGTGGTGGCAGCACATTGTATCATGGTGGAAGCATGGGGCAGAGGAGGCTGCTTACTTCATGGTGCCCAGGAAGCAAAGAGCAAAAGGAGCCAGGGTCCCAATTTCTTCTTCAGGGGCAATTTCTCCCGATAACTTGACTTCCACCGGGCCCATCTCCTAAAGGTTCCACCGCCTGCTAAAAGCACCGCAGGCTGGTAATCAAGCCTTTGGGATATGGCACTTTGATGAGGGGTTCGCTTTAAGATCCAAACCATAACAGTATCCTAAGAGGCTCTTAGACTGACAGAAATGTAGAAACTGAAACTTTAAACACTAGCTGTTTTTCAGTGCTTCTCTACCTTTATCTCCTTTCACTCTTTTTGCAATAAAGGAATCTAAGAGCTGGATACTGTGTATTATGTACCTGAGGTCAAATAGCCTGTGAGTGGTAGCAAATGCAAGATTAAAATCTTGCTGTGCATTCAGAATCAGAATTCCTGGTGGTCCCTGCTCTATTTCTTTATTTTTTTCACCTTCTTGACACACAGTTCCCTTTCTGTAAAGTGAGGACAGTTAAAGCATATCTCTGAGTAATTTGTAAAATCACATCTCTTGGGTGACTTAATGTGGGACTTCAAAACTGGAAAAGAAAGTTAAAGCATTTTATTGGCATTTTCTGGGGAGCTATGTCTGGTGTCAATAATGTGTAAAGGGGATTATTTTGGTCTTCCTGAAAGAGATTGAGAACTGTAGCCATGGTAGAACTGGAGGGACTGCACTGTCCCTGTGTGTGTGGGCACAGGTGTGGACAGGTCCCAAGCTGGGCAAAGGGACACATAGTGAAGTTAAGCCATATTTTGTAGGATGAAGAGCTTTTATATTCTTGGTAGGCCTTCTAAAGAATGCGCTGGCTTACTCTTGTCTTTTTTTTTTTTCTGCAAGAATTAAAATCTAAAACTTCTAACAATCTCTTAAGGAAGTTAGAGATAATTCTTAGTAAATGAAGAAATTCAAGCACATCATGCCTATCAGCTTGAAGTAAACTCGTGTTATATTTATCTGTGGATTTTGTAAGTCAAAATGCAGGGACCTATTATAAGGGCAAGTTCTGGGTGAGTTCTGATGGTCACTACATGCTCCCAGGCTGAAGGGGCTGTTTCAGCCAGTTACTGCCTGATCTCTTGCTCTCTCTCTCTCTTTTTTTTTCCTCTTGTTTTTTGGTGCTGTGGATCAAACTCAGGGCCTTGTGCTTCCAAGGCAAGCAGTCTAACCACTGAGCTAAGTCCCCAGTCCACCTGATCTCTCCTTGTACCTCCTTTATAGCTGAATAGGATGTGTGACAGAACATTCTAGGAGGCAGAGGAAGGAGAGAGAGGTATAGGGAAGATAAGTCTAAAAGGCATCATTGTGGTGATAAAAATAATCAGATTCATTTTTATCTTCCCTAAGCACTTTTTTAAAAAAGTCTGTCACATCAGAAGTTTATTGTTCACTCCCTACCTCTTTTATGTCTTTGCTGGAATGTCATCTTTTCAGTAAGATTTTTAAAAAATTTAATAAACATATAAAAATTGTTCATATTAATAGGATTCCATGTGATATTCTGACGTATGTGTTCATTATGTAATCAGGTTAACCATATTTATCTCTTCAGACATCTATCATTTTTTTTGGAGAAAGCATTCAAAATATTTTCTTCTAGCTTTTCTACCTTTTTGAGATATGCATTACACACCACTATTTATAGTGTAATACTTTTCAATAGCACCCCAGAATGTCTTACTGCTATCTAGCTATAACTCAGTACCCATTGGTCAACCCCCTAAGCACTTTTGTATTTGGTAGGAAAAGATGAGAAAATCAGAGACATTATTTGTAAGGATAATACTTCAAATTTTATCTTTACTTAGATATTCAGTTTTCAAAACTCTCTGAAATCTTTCAATCTTTTTAAATCTGGGAATTTAATAGAAGAGAAGTTCTTTCAGTGAGAGGAATAGTCCCTAGATGTGTTTGCCTCTCGGGCCTGAAAAGAAAGGAATCTGTTTTAAACCCCGAATCAGTGAGCATCCTCCCTTCCGGTTGTCCTGTTGTGGGGAAGAACCCCTTTAATCTCAGAGGCAAGAAAACACCAACACAGATGACTTTGGCAGGTTTGCTGGAGGCTGGCGGCAGGTTGGCCAGGCCAGCAATCAGCGGCTTCTAGAGTTTAGGGCGACAGGAAGCTGGGGCTGCCGCTCAGTCTGGTCATTAGTTAGGAGCAACTGAGACAGATGATTAGTCCTTGCAGCACTGCAGAATGTACTCGTATCTGGCTCAGGGGACAGAGAGGTCTCCAAACATCTCAGACATTTGGTCATCAACCCTTTCATTCCCTCAGTGCTCAGGAAGTTAGAAAAAGCAATGAAAAAAATTTAAACAGCACCAAAGTCCTTTGTTTTATTTTCCATTTCCTTTCACCACACAGATTTTCAGCATTCTAATGAAATGGTAAATCGCAGATATAAAGGTGTCACACAACCTTCCACACACAGAGGTAACCATCTGAGCAGGGAAGAAACAGCAGGAAGTAAATAACTTGCTGATTGAACTTTCTCAATAAAATAAATCACGTTAAATAGAATGACTTAGCAGACTTGTCTGAAAGGTAAATGGCAGGTATGGTAGCGTGACTGTCTGGAGGTGAGAGGGAGGAGGGTTGGTGAGAGGGCCGTGGGCTGACCCGTGGAGCTTGGGGAAGCCACACAGCCAGGGCTGGGAGACAGGCCCCCTGCGGTGGCGGCCACTTCCTCCTCCTGTCTGCCGCTCTGCTCTGCAGACACGCAATAATCACCCTAGCGGGTCTGGGGATCAAATGACAGCACTGCTCAAGGATTAAGAGCAATTCTATCCTCTTGGCTCGGACTTTGGAATTTTCATTAAAATGACCTTGGGCGTGGTGAAAAAGGAATTCAGGCCACAAGGATCAAGCCTTTAACATCTCACCTGGGAAAACAAATGCAAAGGGCCCCTTCAGAGAGAGCCTTCTTTGTAGGCCTCCAGCAGAGTTGTCACACTTGTTTCCCCAAGCGTTTCTCCTGTGGGATTAACTTCTAGATAGATGAAAAGTGAGGGGTTGTAGGGTCTTAGTTAGGCACAATAAGCTACTGGCAGGCTAGACTTCATACACTTGCAAGGCTGTGGGATGGCTGGCAGAGCTGGACACTGATCTCTTTTGTTCTTGAAGGATGGAGGTGGCGCTCTGTCTAGTCATCATGGTGGGTATCCTAAAGAGGACTGACAGAGTCTGGACTGGTCTCCCTGAGGCAAGAGCCCATACCCAGCAGACTGCAGACCTAGGGCCTAAGATTTGGACTGGTGAACTACAGAAAGGGTAGCAGCCTCAGAAACTAAATGGTGCCCCATGTGGGAGAACTTGGGAGAAAAAGTACTCCAGCAGTAACTAACAAAATTTGATGAAAAGAGACTAGATTTCTCAGAATTGAGGTAGGTGATTAGAGCTGAGGCAAAATTGACAAATGACTGGGTGGAATGTGTCATCGGTCATAAAAACCTGGAGGACATGCATAGAAGACAGGACCCAAAGTGACTCCTTGGTTCCTGAGGAACTTACCTGGAATCAGTCGGAAAGCAGTAGTCTCAATCCCTCATTTGAATCCTGTGCTGTTTGCAAGACCAATCAGAAAAGTGTTTTCAACCTTCATTTGCATCTGACAGGAAGCCAAGGGAGTCTTTCCACAAGGAAGTTTAAATCTGGTGCCAGGCCAAGTGAATTTTTGATAGGACAACTGTCCCAATGTCTTATTTACACGAAGGGGAAGCCAGTCCAGGAATTTTGGGTACAAAAGACCCCTTTCTCTTATCCTTGGGGCTGCTGTGAGCCTGTACACTGGCCTGCTCTTGATCTGTACAGCACACCTCTTTTCTGCCCTGAAAAATGTATACCTTTTCTGTCTTTTTTGTAAGTTTTGTCCGGTTTGCTGTCTAAAATATCAAAAACCTGGAGAGAATCCTCGCTGGACCCCACCGTCCAGTAACACAATGGCTCCTGTGTCTATGGGATCCTGTGTTGGGATGGGGCAGTTTTATCCACAGTTGCAAACCAAATTAGAATGACCACACTATCTATACCATGCATATGGTTTGGAATGCTAAATGGTGTTTATCTCATTACTATATGCAGACTTGTTTGCTTTTGTGAAACTTCTGAGTAGTTAGTGCTCTTTGTTTTCAGTCTTCTTGGTTAGGTTTAGAAGAGGAAGAAAGAATGTGGCTATTTTCTGTACTGTATTCTATACTAATATAACATATAGAAAGCAGTAGTTTGCCGAAATCATCATATTCCACTTTTTCCTTCTAAGGCAAAGAGTTCAAAATTTCTATTAGAAAGAATATCAACAACTACCTGGAAATTTTATAATTATAAGTGAATTTAACAAGGTCCGTGGATATATTATCAATATATAAAAATCAGTTGTATTCCTATATACCAGTAACAAAATGAACACTAAATAAAAATTGTCAGAGATTCTGTGCAGAAAAGGGTTAGCATAGAAGACTAGTGAATGGTTATTTTAAAAATGGATTATTTCAAGGTTGGCTCTTAGCCAGCACTTAGAAATGTGAGTTTTGGGAGGGTTCTCATGACCCTAACCTGATAAAGAGTTTTTCATGGCACCTACATTGTTTGTACAAATAATGTGTTTTTTGTGAACATGTACTTTTCTTTTGAGACTCTGAAATTCTGGCACATTGAGGACTGAATCTCTAGTAAGTTTCCCTGGTAGAAAACATTTTACATGTGTGATCACCTTATTGTTGGGACACTAGATATCCTGTGAGAATCCCCCCAAGACAGGACTCTTGGAAACTTGTATCTAGTGTCTCCGGACTGCATTTCATGTATCATTTCCTTTTGCTGATTTGTCTAATATCCTTTTGCAGTTATGTACCATAGCCATGAATGTAACTCTATGCTGGCTCTTTTGATTCTGCCTAGCGAATCTTTGAACCTGGGAGTTGTTATGGGGAACTCCAACACAATTTACTATCATAACAAGAAACATAAAACTAAAAAAAAAAAAAAAAAAAAAAAAAAAAAAAAAAAAAAAAAAAAAGACTGGGAATAAAAATAATGAAAGATATATAATGCCACTATATTGGAAACTTATTTTAATTCTTCCTAAATTAATCGATAAGTGTCAGTGTAATATCAGTAGAAATTCCAACAGTTTTTTTAGGGGGTTAAATTTTACGTTGATTCTAAAATTCAAATGAAAAGGCAAAAGGTAAGGAATAGCCAGGACAGACTTGGAGCAGAATAAACCTGAAATTTATCTGGTATCTAGATTTACTATAGGATATTGCAAGTAATATGGTATTAACATAAGAAGAGACAAATTGCCCGTTGAATCAGAATATAATGTCCAGAACAGACCCATTCAGATATGGTTTATGGCACAATACCATTGATGCCCAGTGGAGAAGGCATGATGTTTTCAATAAATGGATATATACGTGGCAAAAATATATCAAACACCTTGAATATACAAAAGTCAATTCAAGATACACTGTAGATATCAGCGTGAAGGAATAATAAAACACTGAGATGAAATACAGGTGAACATCTTTCTGACTTTAGACTAGGTAAGCTTTCTAAAATAGGAATTTAAAACCTAACATGTAAGAAGATAATCATACAATAGAGTAAAGAAAAGTAACCCTTCTGTTTATTAGATATGATTATAGAATGAAAAAGTACTTATAGTATCTATAATGCATTAGGAAATCTGTAAGTCTTGTGATGTTGAATGAAAAAGGTCACAGAAGACTACATACTGGATGGTTCATTTATTAAGGAGAAAAACAGGCAAAACCAATCTATGGTGTTAGACGTCATCAGGACAGTAGTACTTTAGGGATGACGGTCCTGGAAGGGACCATGATGGTGGTAGAGATTTTAATACTGGTAATGACTGAGGCTGTGTTTCCATTCGTTACATACTGTATTTACGTGACTGTGTTTGGCTTGTAAAAATTCAGCAAGCTGTACGCATATGATATATGAATTTTTAATTCTGTACATTTTTCTTCAATGAAAAGCTAAAGAGATAATCTTGGAGCATTTTATGGTTTCTGCTCCCCCCCAACCTGAGTTTAATCATTTGATTAGACTATAGATTCAGTTTGGAGAATTTTAATTTTTCTTATTGGTTATCATTACACTCTTGGGCTCAAGGTGGAAATCTCATATACATATAAATCATCAAAAACTCCAAGGGGGTATGTGCCCAGTGCTTTAGGAGATGTGGGAAAGGAATACCTGATTGTGCAGGGGAAGGAGTGAGGGGTTAGAGAGCATTTCATGGTGAAGATGGTATTTAAAGGAAGTTCTGAGGGAGGAGGTGTGTAATGCACTGGTACCGTTTCTACTTTGCCCTTCAATATCATTATTTTTCTTCAATGTAGAATTATTTATTTACTTACCCATTCATTCAGGCTTTAAAGATTTGACTATCGTTTATATGAAAATACCAATAAAGATGATGAGAGAAAAGTAACACATCTGAGTGACAGTAAGATATAACCTATAATAGATTGGTAGGTTTTGCTTTTTTCTTTACATTTTAATATTATTACTTTTTAATTTGGGGTGCCATATTAGCATTATGTGGGCAACTTTAAAAAAAATAGAAGCTAGAATTTTATCCCCAGAAATTCTGATTTAATTGATCTGGAGCTGGGATCTGGACATCAGTATTCTTTCAAAGTTTTCAAATCATTTTCATAATGATCATAATGATCGGTAGTCACAGACTACTGATTTGGGCAACAGGATGAGACAGCTGTTCTAGGAGGAAAGAGAAATGAGGCGCTGTGGCAGGTGAGCAACTTAGCAGGCTGCCTCGCGGGGTCTAGGTGGGAAGTTGGTGAGAGGTGGAACTGGCCAGGCAGGCTGGGGATGGCCCAACAAGGGACCAGCCTGAAGAGCTTGGCTCTTCTTCAGTGGGCCAAGAGGAGCTGGGAGGTGGTGAGCCCAGGGCTGAAATGATGAGATTTACAACGAACGCTTCAGAACAGTCACGCTGGAGAGAATGAACTGGATGGAATCTGACTATTGGCAGGGCGATCAGGCTTTAATTAGTCTTCTTAACACCATTTTACAAGATTTACAGTGCTATTAATTGTCCCTAGTCATCCACTTCCTCTCTTTTTGTGATTTCTTTCTTTCTTTCTTTCTTTTTTTTTGTGTGTGAATGTATGTCTCTCAGCCAGGACAGCTCCCAGAATGCTCTTCTGCACTGCTTATCTCCTAGTCTCAGTTTAAACACTGTCTTCCTTGAAAACCCTTTAACAAAATTCTGTCTAAGAAAAATTACGTAAAACACAGAAATCATGCAAAAAAAGAGATGATATCAACTGTGTTGTTTGGCTGTGCTACGGGTTACAGGAGGGTTAATGCTCTAGAATGTACTTGTGTTTTTTGTGTTATTTGCTTTTCATTTATTATTTATTCATTTATTTACTTATTTATTTACTTTAGAGACAGAATCTTGTGATGTTGCCCAGGCTGTCCTTGAACTCCTGGGGTTAAAGGATCCTCTTGCCTCAGCCTTCTGAGTAGATGAGACTACAGGTGTTAGCGCTCTTGGCTGGCTGTGTTATTTACTATAAAATCTTATAGACTATGAAGTTACATGTTAACTTGTATATTTGTTTGTAGTAGACATCATAACGCTGTAGAGCAATTGCCTTGTAGAGTAATTAAAAATTGGCCAAAAAACTTGTTCGGAAACTTCATAGGAAATATATGGACACCCAAATGGTGTCCATCAACAGTTAATAAGAAAAAGAAAGTAAAAACCATGAGATACCAAAATGGTATGACATTTTGTTTCCTCTGGAAGAAACAAAATTTAAAAAGCCACCAAATGTTTGCAGAGATTTGGGGCAATTGGAACTCTAATACACTACTAAGCATGTGTAAAAACGGTTCAATCATTTTGTACAACTATTGGTGATTTCCTGTAAAGATAAACAAAACAGATCCCAGCCTAAGACATAGCAATTCCACTACTAAGTATTTACATAGGAGAACTGAAAATATTTGGCCATAAAATATAATGACAAGGATGTTTACAGAAGCTGTCTTCATGGCATACGAATTGTGGCATAGTCACAAAATGAACTATTACTGAGAAATATATAATAAACTATCAGTACATACAGAACCAGGCCCATGTATACAAAGTTCCAGACCAGGTAAATCTTTTTTTGGGGGGGGGAGTGTTGGGGATTGAACTCAGGCCCTTGGGCTTGCTAGGCAAGTACTCCAACCACTGAGCTAAATCCCCAGCCAGACCAGGTAAATCTATCCAATGTATGATGAACAACATCAGAATAATTTGCCTAGGTGGGGTGTAGGTTGACTGGAAGGGTTCTTGGAACACTTTCAGAGTGGGGTAAGCATCTCCATTTGGGTGTCCTTATATGCATGAATGCGTACATGTACGGGTGCTTGCATTCCTCTACATTCCTTGAATTACACATTCAAGATTTTTATTGCATAATAATTTTTCTCCACTTTAAAAATACATGAGAAAAGTATCATTATAAAGTAAAGATATTTTCTTTTAAAATTCTAGTTACGTTAATACAATTAAAAAATCTTATCAGTCCCAAATGAGTCTTTTGCCTTTATACAACGTCAAACCAAAAAAATATGTTGTTTTTATTTTAAAATATGCTTTATCTTGGGAGTATTCATATTTGCGTCAAAATTTGACCTTGAATTTCGCGCACTTTACAAAAAATTGGAAACTATGAAGAGACAACAGTCTATGTAATTTGTATGTTTTAATTAAGTTCTCATTGTCAGTTGATCTTGTAAATTTTATAAAAATTATTGGTATATGCCTTCTTGTTCCTATCCTTTCCCAGGTAATTTTCTCTCGGGTTATTTATAGTATTCTTTTTTTTTTTTTTTGCTGTTCATCCCATGACATTTCCAAGACACTGTTTACTTGGGTAACGATTTTATTTCTCACAATCAGCACGTCCTCTATACTTGTTGATTCACCAGTTGGAAAACATCTCAGGCTCCCAGGCTAGTGGAATGCTAGTTCACTGAGTAGAGTCCAAGTTCAGAGCAAAAGTGTGCAGCACAGGAAGTTCAGAAGACAGCAAGAATAAAAGCAGTCACATTCCATTACGGAAAGATGTTTCCCCCCTGAACTGGTATATATAGAAAAAGAAAACAACTCTAATTTTTTGCTTTACTAGCTTTCTAAGATGTTCCAGGCCTGCAGATAATGTTTTATAAGTTTTAAAATGTTTTTCAGCTGTGGTTTCATTTCAAAAATTAGTACAAATCCACTACCTATTGTAAAAGTACAGAATGATGTTGAAGAAAAAGTAAAATGAAAACATTTGTAAAACCATGGGGCCAACTTTAAAGATTGTGTATTGAGATAAATATTAGGTGATTCTTGACTTTCATTTTTTGGAAAAATTTGAGTAATTAGGCCAGCTGAGATTTTTACATCTGGCAGGGAGAGGACTGATTTATCAGGCTGTGTTGGGTACTTCAGGATTTAGAATTCTTAAGGAAAAGAATTGTATCACATTCTCTAAAATATAAATTTTAGGACACTGTGGTAATCTTTGAAAAGATCTGTGTGCACACAGTCTTATATGGAGGACAAAGATGATTGCTGTGATAAATAGTACACTCGATTAACACCTGTTTTGTTCATATTATTGGGTGGCCAACTTGTACACAAAGAAATGGTAATGTATCTGTAGGGTTTTTAAAGGAAAAAGTTCCCTCAAGTATAATTGATTCCAGTTTACTCATTTCACAAATGTCAGCAAAGTCACTTGATCATTATTACATCGTTTAGGGGTTATAGAATGATTGTTAAAAATTGCTTTTTAAAAATTGTATATGACTGAAAAGTGATCATCAGTGATTCACCAGAATAACCATCATTTATGATCTTTAATATCTGTGTTGGTCTTAAGATTATAAATTTGAATTAAAAAAGGGCGAAGTGTTTACATGGAATAGGCCAGTGTTTTTTTCTACTTGCGCATCAAAAAGGAAGTATCAGTGGTGGATTGAGGGAAGGATCTTTCCATAGCAAGGCTTATAGAAAACGACCTGAGGAGAGCTGATGAGCAAAAACAGGATGTAGAGTGAGGATCGAAAAGCAATTGCTCCCGAGGAATAGAACCTTCCAGGCAGAGGGGGTTGTGTAATTGAACTTCATGGTAGATTTCTTTTGACTGAAGTGACTGTAACTAACTTGCTTATTTGCATATGGGAAGTTTTCCATATGAAGTGATTTCCTGATTTTTTTTCCTCCCAAGAGTGGTAATACGTACACATTTGAAAATTATTACTTTTAGTGCCTGCCACATATCTGTGGAAATCACGCATTAGCACAAACTTGACACACTTCTTATGTAACTCGGTTATGTAGTTAAGACAAAAAGTCCTTGCAACTGAAACAACAAAAATTGGCACCTTTGAATACCATGAGTATGTGTGTGCGGTGGATGCTAAGGAAGGGTGTTAAAAATGGACCAACTGGGGCTGGGAAATACTAAGAGTAAGGCATATTTTGATTCCAATTCAAGATAAAAAATAAATATAAAAGAAAACTCCTCTACACAGCCAGAATGTTACAGTTGAAAATTACTTTAAAGATAATCTCACACCAATTCCTCATTCTAATGTTGAGGAAACTCAGGCTCTGAGAAAAGAAATCACTTTCTCAAAGATGGATAGTGGCAGAATATGGATGAAAATTGAGGTCTTTTGGTTTTTCTTCAAGCTTCTTCTCCATAATATCACTTGGCCTTTCTTATCAAATTATTGTGGTTTAGATCTAGAATGTCCCCCAAAAGCTTTTGGAAGGTAATTGGATTATGAGACACTATAGCTAACTTGCTGTTAGGAGCGTAGGGCCTGGTCACAGGAAGCGGATGACTGTGAGTGTTGTGGCTTATGTCTAGATGTCCCCCGAAGCCTCATGCAGGCGTAGGTGGGGCTTTTTGAGAGGTGGCTGGATCAAGAGTGTGTGATTGATTCATGCACTGATAGGATTAAGGGTGTGAGTGCTATCTGCCACAAGGGCGGGTAGCCTGGATACAATGTAAGGGACCGAAGGAGGCTTGCTGGTAGTTGCTTTTTGATTGGATTTGGCTCTTGGTTCCTTTGCTATTTTCTGCCTGTCATGAACTGTTTCTCCTCTGAGATGCCTGTCTGCCAAGTCATCCTGCCATGGAGTGGTACTTCATTTTGGCAACGAAAAAAGTAACTAAAACAGGGGGGCGTGACCTGGAGAGGTGTGTCTCCCACTCTGGCCCCTCCCTTCACACTCTGCTTTCTGGTTGGCCATGATGTGAGCAGTTTCCCTCCACCAGACCCTTTCTTCCTGCCTTCCTGCCTTGAAACCAGCTGATTGTGGACTGAATCCTAAAAGCATGAGCCAAATAAACCTCTCCTCCTTTAATTTGTGGATATTGGGTGTTGTGTCTCAACAATCAAAAAAGTGACTAAGAAATGTTTTCATCTCTCTGAATCACTATTTAACAGCACTGTTCTTGATCATAGGAAGTCACTTTCAGGCCACACCAGAGATTCAGCCTGGCTGTAGAGTCAGTCAGGAACACTTTCCGCTTGGTGTGAGGTCTTTGAATCCCAAAAGATTTAGTTTAGGAAATCACACTTGGTGTGCCCTTCATAACCTACTAGGCGTTGTTTTCATGCTAGGCACTGTGGCATGCATAGTGCAAGGGTAGTAGGAATTTACATTGACAATTCCAATAGTGGGTGAGTGAGGAGTAAAATACAGAAGAGTATTAAGGGACCACATAGGCCAAGAGAGTTCAGGATATTTTTCTGAAAAGCATTGACATATGCAATGAGTCTTGATGCTAACCAGTTTAAAACAGGAAAGGGAAGGAAAGTGTTTTAGAAAAGGACCAGCATGGCCTTGGGTGGACAGAAGTCCACAATCTCTCAAATTTACCTCATTTCTTTGCTCCCTGATGTCTTAGTTTTATTCATGGTGTCAATAAACACCATGGAATCTTATGGAATCTTAGCATTGAAGTGCTTCTGGGGTCTCTGATCCTCAATATCTTTGTTTCCCTAGATGTGCTTTATTGTTGCATTCTGGGTCCATGCATTTTCTTTCTATC